>JAUTDX010003040.1:0-66985 GCA_030844895.1 Ambrosia x helenae
TTTTTTTTTTTGAACGGCATATAAGGGAACATTTAGTTTGATTATTTAAATTGTTATGGATTTAAGAAGAAACAAAAACATTGTCGTTTCCATAACACCACCACATCTCCCATATACATGGGAACCAGCTGTATGGGATTGTACATATCGAAAATCTCAACTAACCAGTAAGTACGTACAACAGTCCACACACCTACACCTACATCTGACTCATTTGGATACTAATTAAGACCCGACCCATTTCAATAAAAACACACACACTTACCCGCTATGTGTATTCTTACATACACATATATATACATACATGCATGCTTACATATGTTATATATATATATGTATACTCGCAATCACATTGCCCTTTTGGCTACATGCAACGTGCAATTCACAGCTGTATTGAAAATGAAGTTTATTAAAAGCACTTGTTATAATCCCACCACGCTTTGACAGATACCATATAATCATTACATTAAATAAATTCGTTATTTCCAAAAATTGGCTTTCGAAACTTCCAAATTATATCCACATTAAACCTATCTCTATATCATCTATCCAAACAATAGCTGGTGTCTTGATATGATTATAGTCCGCGTTCACAAGCCGAACAAAACTGTATATCCAAATTATGTTAAAAATATGGGCGAGCACCACTAGGAAGATTCGAATTTAGGAGAGAGCGTTTTAAGAGCTTGTTCTCGCCCTTTGAAGCTGATTATCCGTAAAAAAAAATAACATTTTTGAAGTACATTACTTTATATATATGGTCTTACAAAAAGTTCCGATGCTTTCTAAATATATACATTAAAGATAATTTGATGAAGATTGTGTTATGTCACATTTTATACCATAAAGATAATAAGTTAACAACCCTTAAATCAAGAAAAGGATCCAAACAACTTACTACATGACGTGGAAATGATTAAATGTACCAAATAATATTTTAAAAAAATCACCTTTTCGTCATCTTTAATTTGTCATATTTTCCTTCTTGTTAGTAACTTGTCCATCAAACAACACTTATTAATTCTTGCGATTCAAGCAAACCTACCACATTCATCATGCTTGATTTCATTTCAATATTTTCATATTCAATGAACCTAAATATATACAAAATAATTTATTTATTTATTTTGTTTAGAAATAAAGATTATGAAAAAACCCACGTCAAGGGTAAAACTGGAAAACTGGAAGTGTATTAAAAAAAAAAGTAAACTCCCGAATGTGAACTGCCCGTAATTAAAGCAATCCATTGATCTCACTAAAAGAATTACCCTTACTTCTTACAATATTTACAACAATGCCATTCATTTTCATTTTTTTTACCACTACAATAAATATCTTTTAAACGCAACGATCTAGCCCTATATTATTCCGGTATGACACTCAACATTGCCATAACATTCCGCCGTCTCGACCCACCACCACCACCTCTCCTCCTACTCTCAAACCCACCCGCATCCGCAACCCGACCCGAACTCTTCAAACAACCCTTACTATTATTATTATTATTCTCACCCGTCATCACAAAAGACAAGTTTTTATGGCGACAACTAGTCAATGCTGAGCTGGCTTTAACCGCCAAAGCCGCCATTTTCCTCCGCTGAAGCGGCTGGCTTAGCCGCTCAACGGCAGCGCAAAATAAAGCTGTCCAAGCTGCAGCTCCTCGTCAGCACTAACGGCGGACAAAACGTCGTCAAACTCCATGTCATCTGAGTTAAACAATAAAGGTTGAAGGATTGTTTTGTAAAACATATGATACTTTAACTGGGTATGAGAATTCTTGTAACGGCCGTCGTTAGATATTAATTTCGCCGTTAATACTGACGTGGACTCGCATGAACTGCAAATGCCCATGTTTTTTTTTATAAAATTTTTATAAAATGTTGTGTGGGATAAGTGAAGTGTGGGTGTGTGTGATATATATAGGGGGAGTGAGTGGCCACGTGGTGGAGGGTAAAAGTGTAAATAAGTTTAAGGGGGTTTAATTGTAAAGGGTGCAAAGGTGGGCCCCAAGCAAGCTGTAGGATGTGGGGATACAGCGAGATGATGAGTGTCCTTAAACAATGGGTCATGGTTTTGTAAGAAATTACCAAGTGGGACTGTTTTGTCGTTTTTTGCGTAGGTGTTTGGTTTTACGGTGATGGTAAATAGTACGTGTACGGGTCGGGTAGGGTAGAGGTAAATGGGTATTGTGATTTGAGTATTTTGCTAAAGAAAAGTTTTCACTGCAATATATGAATGTAAATAAAGCTTAGGTTAATAAAAACTTGTTATGTGGACTCGAATTGAGAGTGTGTGGTGTATAAACAAAAATTCGTGTTATTGGAGGTGGTATTCCATGAATGGGATTGACGGATGAAAGATATTTACAGACGCCCATTCTATGATGACATGTGACAGCAAAGATAATGACTAATATGAAATAAAGGGTTGCTTCTACTACAACCGTTGGAATGATGATAAGTATGGTGCAAAAGTGCAAATGTCGATTTTCAAACAAAAGTTATGCTGCTATATATACATATATAGGTTTACGTTACGGCTTTTTGATCATTAAGTTATAGTTTTTAGTAGTTTATAAATTCCACGTGTTATTAGGGTAAACGCATCATATCGATGAGCAATGTTAAATAATACTCCGTATAAGTTAAACGTAGTTAATTTGGTTTACCATGTTTACATACAACAAGTGAATAAAAAATACGCCACTAAGTTATTAGTTTTAAAAAAATAAAAAAGATAATATTAAATAGCAGAGAAAACAATGAAAAATGTTTAGATAATGTCAAACAATAAACGAGTTATGAATGCATTTAGACATGTTTTAGGAATACTAGTATGTCTTGATAATTTGTATGCCTAATTCTTCATTCTCGTATATATTATGACATCGTTGACATCTTATAACTAGAATGATAATTAGACAAAGAAATAATGTAACATATTGTTTCCTATGTAGTATTATTAGCGTTCAATATGAAACCTAACACGTTCAAATTGAAACATAATGTTTTAAAACATACACAATGTGTACCGAGTATTTATTTATAAACTAACATATAACTTTATATTGGGGGTCTAGATTTTTGTTTTTAATAGGGATTTTTGAGTTTTGATGTTATTATGTCCTATTAGCTTAATCAATAGATTTTTTCGGGTCAAGTCAGGTCGGATTGAATCTGAGTCGAACGAACTCTAATGCTTAATCTAATTCCCAAACGAGCTCTAACACTAAAGTACTAAACCATTTGTAATTTGTAAGTTTACACAAACTCTAACTCCCAATCTTTTGTAGTAAAATAAACAAGTCAAATAATGAGTTATTTATTTGGCTAAGTTACGTTAAAACTAACAATAACCTAAGACTATAAAACTAAACATCCAAAATATATAATCATATACTTTAATTTTTTTAATATAAAATTCAACACTGTGATATTGGGTAAGACATTTTTTGGGAATTTATTTGTAAGGATAACTATGACTAGTGAGCTTTGATCCACAATTCTACTTTATAATACAAATAAAAAACTAGCTAGACACTTTATAAAATAACATGTGTTTGATGGCTTTTAGGTTTTTAATTAAAGTGGTTTATTTATTCATCCTTAAAAGATATCAGCTGATTTTCCATCATGATTTTCGAATACAATAAGCTTTTAACAAATCATTTCGACTAAGATATCAATAGGAATATAATAATACTAAAACAACACTAAAAGTAAAAACTAAGGGCTCGAGGCAAAAGTGCACTTTCCTCCCTCTCCAATTTAAAAGGTACACAGAGTTTTGAAAACTTTTTACACCTTTGTGTTTTTAAAATATTTATATTCAATACAACATTATTTGGGCAACTTTATATTGTTGGGATCATAATTGGATCATTGTATTCCAATTTAAAAATCAAAATGCCAAAAATTAAAATTTGGACCACCTCCATTATTGTTTTCAATCATATAATATTTTACACCAGTTTACAATTGGTTGAATATGTTATTCAGTATTTGTATATTTCATAGTTATGGTTTCAATTTGGAGAGCTAAAATGAACTATGACATTGATGTGTATTCACATTTTCATTTTCGTTTACACATTGTGGAGCTTGGCACCTAACATAAACATAAAAGTGTGAAATTATGTACCTAAAGTCATGGGTAAGTATTGATCCATTACTTAGTCTATGCATGTGTCTAATAGGCTCTATCGGTTATAGGTTATATAAATTATAAACCGAATAAAATGATCCATATAAATTATTACTTTCACCTTAACAGTGTTCTTGTCATTCCTGGTATTATATAAAAAAAGACCCTTGTTTGTATGTGTTGCTTTATCAGTTATAACAAGTGTTAAATCATATATGGGCTCTGTGGTTTTCTAGTTTTACATATTACGACTTTGTTAACTCCTTAGATATGGTAACATTGGCGATCTATGCCCGGAGGCAATCCGGTTCTTAAAAAGAGTTCAAAAGGTGGTGCAGAGCAACGCTCCAGCAACGAAGGACCTAAGTTTTATTTTTAATAGAGTAGGTTTTTTCTATTCAAAAGGGGGTAGCGGCGCAACTTGTGGCCCGCTTACCTGCCTCCCATTTGTAAAGAGTTATTGGTTATTAAAGTGTTTAATGAAAAAAAAATTATTTATAGGTCATGTTAGCCTGCATCTTGCAGTCTTTTGTGTCCAGTGATCGTATGTTCTTATCATAAAACCAGTAATTATACAATGCCATGCTCTACGTTGTTGGGTATGGGGACAACCCTCCACGTCAGCCGCCACATAAGCAAGGAGGGTTGTCCTTCTTTTTTAGGACAACCCAAGGGTGTGGAGACAACCATTCCCCCCTTTCAAACTCAATGTACAACCCACTAAACCCACAAAGAACACTATCATCAACCACCACCACCATCACTATGAACAACAATCACCGCCGGCTGCACCACCACCACCGTCAACAACCATCACCGCCGGCTACACCATCACCGTCATCATCGTTATCTTCTTCCCTAACCATCACTGCCGCCGTGCACCACCACCATCACCGTTAGGGGTGTTCAGAAAAAACCGAAAACCAAATAAAAACCGTAAACCGAATCGTAACCGTAACCGAAAAACCGATCCGAACAAAATTTGGTGTTTTGGTTTGTTTTTAACCGAAACCGAATTGCTAATTCGGTGTTTGGTTTGGTTTTTGGTTCTACATTTTTTAATTTGGTTTATTTGGTTTATTCGGATAACCAAATAAACTAGTAAATTTTGGTTTTTTTTATATGTTTCATGTATATTGCGTTTAGAAATTAGAAATTACTGTGTATCTTTTATGAATAACTAGTAATACTACCCGCGCTTCGCAGCGGTATCTCATGTTTTGTAATAAAAGAACTACCGCATCAACCATTATTCAAACCTTCTGTCCATAATCGTATACCATTGTATTGCATTGTGCATGTATAGGTGAACTTGAAAAGGCTTATTGAAGACAAAAAAAAAAAATGTGGACTGGTTATTATAAAAGTATATTTTACCTAGTAGTAATAGACTTGGTGATCTCAATATTAGGATAGAGAGACACACACGTTTCAAATTGGGTCAGTATTGCTGTTGTGTGTAACCATGATAACCTCTTTACAGATCACTATATATACAAATTCTGTTGCAAAGTGGAAAATATAATTTGTAACGTGAAAAGTCAATCCTAAATTTAGCATTTTCAACAAACAAAATTAATTTCAAAACTGTATCATGTAGTAAGCAAACTCCTACCACTAACCACTGTGACTTGTAGTCTTGTATATTACACTTGAGTTGCATAATCGCATCAACCATCATTTGAAGTTTATGTTCCCAATTATGTACAGAACGATATTGTAGTCCATACAACCCATGATCGTACTACGATACACATGAATCACCTTTCTATGACCTAACACTGGTTCCGGGTAGTCAATATGTTGTAGTTTTCCTAAACCTTGACCAAACCAATTGACAAAACTCTAGAGACTAAAATTGCAATTAAATAACTCTGTTGTTGATCATGTGAGCCTGATTCCTATCCTATATCACATTTTAATGCCTAATTCCAAATAACCTTAACAAATATAAGAAACTTACAATTGGAGACCCAAGTTCATATGATGAAGAATCATTGATTAGCCAAAAGGCAAAGTATAACAAACTTTAGTCTTTCCCATAACTCTATTTCATCTCTAATTTCCCTCTGAGCCTACCACACAAAACCACCGCCATCTGCACAGGCAAAAATAACGCACAACAACAGCACCACATCACCATCACACAACAACCAACCGCATGAAATAAGTAAATAATATCTTCCATCTAAACCACCAGAATCCGAAAACGCCAGAAAAGACGTCAGTTAGCAAAAACAAATCGAAAGGGGTTGAAAATTACCCTTGTCGTTCTAGTTCGCCGCGTGCCACCATTACCATGGTCGAACGCCAAATTGTACTCCGGCCAGCAGCGGCAGGGTTCTCCAATCACATCTCTTTAACATTCTGTTTTCTAAAAGCACTTGCATAATATGCTTCCAACATCCCTGTAGTAAGATTCACATGTTATAATGCTACTTAAATCTAAGTGCCTGTCTTTAGCTTTGATCGTCTAATTTAGAACCAACACAAATGCATAATTTAGAGCATTCAAGCATAAATAAATGGGTCTTCAAATACAAAAAAACTTAATTTGACTGTTCTTGCATGTAAAGGAAAAGAGGATATATTATTAACTTGGTAATGATAATATTCTATCAATGTAATATCAACTTATTTGTTAAGATGGTTATAATTTACCTTGCAAATCCGGGAAATAAACATCCAAAACATTTGTATTTATCTCCCGAACCTCTCCATCCGTTGTTTGAATCACATCCTACAACATAGTAATCATCATAAGAATATAAGAATCATATGTATTTGCCTCCCGAACCTCTCCATACGCCTTATTCTTGATCATTTTAGGCAACAGTTATCAGACAACCGTCACTCAAATACCAAACCAACATTCACATGATTTAATTTTACTATGAACAAATTACAAATCCATCAACTTGAAAACCCCAAACCAATTACTGTTTTTAAAGGAATTCAACCCCAATTAAGACACAGAAATATTTTTCAAGAATATATCAAAACTACCCAAAGAGAGCAAAATTTTACCTTTTATCTAAACATATTCTTCAACCTACCAGCGTCTTCATCTATGCTGTGGCAATCTTATGCTCCAAAGCCTACATGCCACCTTTAGATTCATCTTCTCCATTTGTATCCACTTTCAATATCACTCGCCATAACTCAACTTCAAGATAAACACACACTGACACACTACTCAATAAATTATAACAGGAGGAAAAAGTAAAACACCCATCAAAATTAACTCTAATTCACTTGCTTTGATCCTTAATCTATCAAAGTAAATTTAATCAAGCCCACAAAAATCAAGTTTTTAACATTTTCCCCAAGTGAGGTCCGCATCTCTTAATCTGAAACTGAAATCTTTCCCCTCAATTGAATACATGTTTCGATTACCCTGTAGTTAACAATCCACATGAACCCTAACTCAAAACAATAAGCCCCAAATGTACGGAGATCATATAAGTTTAATTCAACATAATGAAATACAATACCTAAGATAGCCGCCTGTCTAGCCCATAAAACATATCAGTTACCGATTTAGCATCGCCACCTTCACCTGTGTGAGTAATCGACTGAAATGTAAAAAAAATGCAGAAGAAAAAACAGTTTCGGCGTCAAAATCATCTCAGTCGTCACCATCGCCTCTCCGTGTCTCTCTCTCTCTCACAAATTGATTTTCTTTCTTCTTTGAGGGGAAAAGATAGTGGTAGTGGGACACGTAGTATAAAAATTGAGATACGTGTCTAATGTGTAGATAGCTGTACCAAGCTAGAGTGAGAGAAAGACACGCGTACACAATTCAAAACACACACATGTACAGCACTAAAGAAAATGAAAAAAAAAAAAACAAAACACACACATGTACAGCACTAAAGAAAATGAAAAAAAAAAACAAAGAGCAAGACTCGAACCCGGGTATCTTTTGAAAACAGCCAAACAACACACCACCACAACACAAAGCAGTTATGTTAATCTAATCAGAAATATTGAATATATGCATTTCAGACGTTCAAAAGATTACTATTCATCTTTAGTTTCCAATAATACATATATAATTATTTAACGGGTAAATTTTGGTTTTTTTGAAATGTTATAATTGTTCATGTAACATTAGTTCAATCTGTAATCTGTGTAAATAAAAAACTATGACATTAGTTTTTATTTTGTGATGAAAAATTTGGTAGACCTATTTTGGGTATGTTGGTTTGTGAAATGGTTTGTAATTGGAATTAGAAAGAATTGGATTTGAAATTTAAACATTTCAATAAAAATAAGAAAGTGTTGGAATTGGAATCTAGTTTCCATTATTATTGTGTTTAGCTGGTAAATAAATTGGAATCTATCACCATTGACCCAACTATGTGCGCCCTATTATCGCCGACCCAATTGGGGTCGCCTCCTCATCCCCAATAACCCGCCTTGCCCGCAACTATCCTGACCCGACCCGCTGGCTTGAACAGATCTCGGTTGGGTCAAAATGGTTCGGATCGAAACAATACGTGTTAAACAGTACAGGTCAAAACTGTTCGAGTGAAAATGGTTCGGGTTGGAACAGTTCGGGTCAAAACAACGTCAACCGGTCGAAGATTCTAATGGATTTACTTGAGTTCCTTCGAATATTAGGTGGATTATGAATCCTTTTAGTTAAAGGAATTGACACTCAATTCAAATTTAAGTTCCTTTACGAACCAAACATATCAATGTTGATATTTAAGTTCTTATGTGTTGGAATTGGAATTTTAATTCCAACACATTATAAGAAGCAAACACTTTAAGAGTAAGGAATTTAAATTTCAAGTCTATTAGACCGCATTTTTCATGCAAACCAAACTTAGTTCACGCTAAAAATATTTATTGCGTCAATGTACAAACTTGGATGTAAAGATACAAGATCCTTCTCCTACTAAGCAGTGGCGAAGCTTGATCCGAAACTTCGGGGGTCAGAAGTCCCTGGGGTCGGAAGTCACCAGTTTCGGAGGGTCGAAAACCAATTCGGGGGTCGAAACCTTATATACCAAAAAATTTCTATACGAATACTATATAATCAGAACTTCTGAGCGAAAATTCGGGGATCGGCCGGCCCTCCCCGCCCCTTAAGAGCTGTGCCCAGGCTGCTAAGAACATGGAATACTGTAGATTACCAAGGGGTACGTCTCAAAAGGTGATGAAACTAATCAAACTATGAATCACGTTATCATGCCCATCAGCTGACAGACCACGTGGTAGAAAGAAAGTCCAGGTGGCATGGTTACAATGTTGCTCTCTAAGGCTATCCGGTGTGGTTGACGGACCGACCATCACCTCCACCCGACACGTAAGCCACCATGTAAGATGCTGGGCCGGGTCATCACCGCTTGACAGGCCTAGGGTGTGGTTCACGGAAAAGCTAGCGGCGAGGAAGAAGAAGAAGCTAGCCCACCAATCAGCAAGTCCGGCTTGAATGTCCAATTTTGGACGGTTTGGACGGATGAGGCATGGTGGGTGTTGGACGGGTTGGGACGGTGACGATGGGCTGTGGACAATCCCCATACCCGATGGTCTAAGCAGCCTTTTTTTATTCATGATTTTATTTTATTGATTATTGATATGAGATATTCAATGAACAAAATAATGGAGAGTGGAAAGTGCAAGTAAAAGATCATACTTTGATCAATACAATAATGATATAATAGGAATGTATGATGATTTGCTTAATATTATAATGAAAGTTTAGAAATAATTAATATACAACATCAATATACAATCTTATAAATTAAACTATAATAATAAACCAAGCCATTTGAACAGTAATTATAATATTATTATATTAATAGCTGTGGTGTACATCGTTCATACAAGCCACTTCATTTGCCAGCCACGTTGCCTGCACCTGTATTCTGCAAAACCCTCTCACCGCCCTTTTCTAGACTTCTCACTCCTCCATCTTCTCTTTCTCACCGCCTCATTCTTTTTCCCTTTTCTCCTCTCTTTCTCTCCTCCCCTTTCTTACCGATCACTCATCTCATGGCCTCCTTCCCTCTTTTCTCCGCCTTCGACCTCCAGCACCACAGCCGCCTCCATCTTCTCTGCTCTCATCCACCGCCTTGCCTCCCTCTTCTCTCTTAGCAACCAACCTCGACATCCCACCGCCTCCCCCTCTCTGTTATCAATATCATCCACCGATTCACAAGATCTTTGCGCAATTAGGTCGTGTAGTCCTCTGCATGTTTGAAACGGTGGTCGGTGGTGTCTACGGTGGTTCAAACGGATGGCTAAACATGCCTTATCCTTCACCTTTTCATAACAGTAAGTCTTATTTCTATGTTTGTATTTGAGTTAGTCTTTTAAGTGGAATTGGTCTTTTAAGTGGAACAACGATGAAAAAATAATATTATGATAATTTATTATTATGATAATTTGATGTGTTCCTGTTTCTGGATTTGAACGAGATGATGATCAGTATGGAAGAACGATGAAAAAAATAATATTATGATAATTTTGCTTACGGTTTTTTTTGGGAAGGAACCTGGCTCTCCAATTAGCTGCTTTGTCATCATCTTCGTGCTTATAAACAGGTATTTTTTTTTCATTTATTATTTGATGTTGTTGACTTTTAATGCATCGAGAATGCCTAATTTTGTTTTGTTGAAATTTTGAGTTTTTATTGTAATAGGTTGACTTTTCAATCTTGATAAATTGTTTTGCATGTATCTGTGTGTTTTTAGATGTGTATATATGTGTATGTTCTTAGTTTCACTGTTTTAGATGTGTATATGTGTATGCTTTCAGTTACACTTTCCTATGTATGTTTATGTGTATGTGTATGTGTTGCATTTGTTTATTATCTGTTGGCTGGGGTAGTGTTAGGGTGGATGATTTCATGGTGATTTAGACTATCGTTGTTCTGATTTAATTTAAGAAAATGTATGTAATGCATTGTTTTGATATGTTTGTAAGGAAAAGGCACGTACTTGCTCGAATGCGTGAGTTATATCTTTTTCCGTTTATAGAAAAGATAACTTGTCTATTTTTAACCAGTACTTGCAGTTGCTTCGGCTACAATGACACCACTTACCATTGAAGTTTCTCCCAAGAAGGGGGCGCTGATCATTTTTGCAAAGCCGGAAACTACAATGGTGTTGTGGGGGCAGAGATGATGGTTCAACTCCATGCAGATGCGGTTCTTATCGATGGGAGAGTCTAGGAGCCAATGTGCTACGTTCCTCCAGGGTCTTGGAGGTGGGGCGCAACCTGTTCCGAGCCGCCTAAAAACATCATGGATGTCGTTCTTGAGCCGTTTGCCAAGGTTTGTTGGTGATTTTTAGTATTATTATTATGATTATACAATTATTTGGGTAAAATGAGTAGCGGATAAAAGGAATTATAGTTTTTTTTACTGAAAAAGTGAATACCTTCCTGCGGAAATAGATGGAATGGGTAGGAGACTATCTACATATAGATTGTTTGAATCAACCACAACATTACAAACATCATATGGCTCAATTCCATCTCCATGTTGTTTATGATGAATTTAGGTTATCTGTTTGATTCCAATGTGGCCACTTTGTTTCAAAAGTTAATATTTACCCCAACTTACATTTGAATATGTTTGCAATTTCCACAAGTTCTCTATTCAATGATGAAGATTCCAATTGCATTTAAATTTTAACCTTTGTGTGATGTCCACCATGCCAATATTACTCAACTTAATTGTTCATACATTCAAATTTTCTTTTGAGTTACTCCTACTTTGTGAATTGATTTGATTAAATAAATTTGTATCTCTTCTTTTAGAGAAAGAAGCGAATTCAACACAACAGAAGGTTCAAAAGAGCATTCATCTTTCTGAAAAGCTTCCAATGGGATACATGTTGCATAGGCCAGTGGTGTATGAAAAGAGCCCTTTGTTAGTTGGGTTCATTAAAATTTTCAGGTAAGTTTGAGAACTCATAATTGTATATAACATATTATATGTATGTAATTGGTGCTAAAAAAAGTCATAATCATGGAGAGATCCTATTGATGAAAAATCCAAACATCACCTATTATTCACACACAGTAACGGTAGAAATACCACCAATGCCACCATTCTAGCCATCGTCCCCGCTTGGGACCACCTCCTTCCCCGCCCGTCGCTGTAAACAAGTTCGACCACTGCCCCGCCTCCTCTTTCTCTCCCTGTCTTCAGTACTTTTTTTGTTTTTGTGCAGGGTTTAACTGACCTGTTTTGATGGTGTTCAGGTTTTAATCACCTGCATGATGGTAGAGTAACAGGAGAGAGAGCACATGTTCTATCTCACCAAACCACAACACCTAGATCAAACTCTGCATCGATGCCTTGAAGATGCTTCAGAAATTATTTGTGATGGTCAGTTCCTATCACATCATCGACCACCCACGTCTTCTACTTCTTCGGTATTCATCCATAACTCTTCCCGGTTGTCGTATCTTTCTTTCCCATTAGTGCTTTTGTTTTGCTATCCAATAAATTATATAATTTTGAGTGTACAATCAAAAGAATAAAGAAGGATTTAATGGTTGTACTGACTACTGACTGATGATGTACTTTATCGGCATTGTTAACGCCACTGTCAACCTTTACCTAATAGTGTGGGAATTTGACGGCCGTGACGGTCGTGTTATTGTGCAGGCGATGTGTGGTTTACATGGGAACTACCATGGTAAATCTCACGACCCTGAACCGGTGGATCTACTATTATTTGTAACACTCCTCCTTTTCAAATTATGTTCATCTACCTCGCAGATCGGAAGAAGGAGGTGGCGGCTTTGGTCTAGCCGTTATGGGTTCGTAAATTTATCGAGAGACTTATGGTGAGGTTTGCGCAGAGTTTTTTATTGTTAAAATTCTTACGTAAATTGATTTTTTTTCCTTTGTGAGCTTATTTGGATTTACTGAATACTATAGTATTATGTTTACAGGATACTTTGGAGGCCAAAATTTATTTGGTGATTGTCGGGTTCTTCATTGATTGTGACTCCCGTTCTTCGCATTTCAAATTTAACTTATAACCATCTTTGCTTTTGCCAGGTAGCTTATATCTAACTCATTCACCCCTGCTGATTGACTTCTCTTTAACCATCTAAACATTTATATGTACTGTTTTTTTTACAAAGTAGGGGACTTTCATTTGTGTTCATTACTTTCCAGATGTGTTATGATAAACAAAAGAAGCTTGCTGCAATGAATCATTTAATTCATTATCACTTTGTCCTTGGTTAAAAGTCCTGTGAAATAGAGTTTACTCATCCATTATCTAGATATGGTTTTTTTTTGTAGGTTTTGGGTATTTGGAAGTGGTGGTTGTAAGTCGAGACAAACATACACTTGAGGTGATGTGGAAGATGTCGATTCAGTGTGTATGTTGATCCAGAAGGCGTCGTAGTGGCGAGTGTACACGGTTGTAAGGCGTGTGGCAAACAGGTCGCCCAGGTCATGATGTCGTCAGCATCTTTTCGTTTGTACAGAGTGTGACCATGTCGTTTCATCATGCCCGTCATGTCTTTCTTCAAAAGCTCTAGCATTGAAGTTTACATGTCACGATGTAACTATTTTGACGAATGTACAGGTAACCATTATTGATCAACTTTCATCTTTTATTGATTAGGCTAGCGAATTTAGTCATGGGTGGTTTTTTTGTGAGAAACGAGTCACCTAAGTCATGTTGCTACTACACCAATATAAATCCATTGTACGTCGACTAAAAGTTGTTTTATTAGAAGTATGTTTTATTAGAAGTATGTCATGGGTGGTTTTTTGTAGGCCTTTTTAATACGTATATTGAATGTTTTATATTTACAGTTTGTGTTTTCTTAAATGGTGTGGGTCAAAGCTTCTCATCATCAGCATGGGTCCTCAAGTTAGCTGCAGGCTTTTGGATTGCATAAATATTTCATAAATGGCGTGTAAAGAGAAAAAAAATATAAAACAAAGTTGTATATGATTATAACTTCAACAGATATAATTTTGGGTCTATGTACTTTAATACTGTATGATTTATGGAAACAAACAAAAGCAACGAATCAGTATAGTGACGAACCGGGCAGATTACGATCGAATAACATTCGTCTTATCATGACTTTGATACAATTGTCGACACCATATCACCACGACTTAAATATGAATGCCGGTATCGACCAAACTCCCGATGCCATATCATGGTATGCGGCAAATAAAGGCACGCAACGCGCGCCCTCGAAACCACTAGTTAAAATAAAAAATTGTGGATAAAGATGAAAACAAGAATCTATATTATGTTTATGAAATGGATTCTCTAGTATAAATATTAAAATGTGATTTCCATAATCATGATTCATGATCAAACACGAGCACTTTCTAGAAAGATATACTTTCTTTCAACAAATTATGACAATATATATCTTCCGAAGAAGCTTCCTCAATACATTAGAACCATGCTCTTATTCATTTATCAAATATTCCAAAAAAAGTAAAAAAGATTCTATTGTTGAATTGAGATAGTTTATTACTATTTAAGTCGATATATGTGATCATTGTTCCGGTGATATTTACTCTTAAATGCGTTTAACATAAGCAATACGAAATGTTAAGTGTATGTTTGTGTTGGATAACTCTATGACCAATCAGACCATTTCATAAGGGTGTGTCTAAATATAACCCCATATGTGAAATAACATAAAGGATGGTGCGTCACTAAAAAGTAATCTCTCTTACATATGGGAACGTTTAGCAACACCTTTTTTTATGAATGTCGCGATTAAGTCCCAATTTTCAGTCTGTCCTTCGAAGTTAGATATCAGGGTTAAGCATAAGGAGCATCCATTGGGCAGGTAACATAAGATGTTTAGATATAAACTTACATAAGTGTATAATTAATAAACAAATTTTTCATAGGTGTAGCATATAGATATTTGATGGTTTCTAATGTATTACATAATTAAAATTTTATTACAGTACCAATAACAGTTATAATAAAAATATAAAAACGTAAGCTCATGATATTAAGAAATAAATAAAAGCTTAATACATAAAAATTGTCAATTATGAAGTTAAACGTAAAATAATAGCTACATCAATAAATTAAGATAAACAGAGACATCCGTTGAAGGTCAATTAAACAAAAAAAAGAGATAACATAGTCCAAAATCTAAACCTTTTTTTTCTTGAACTTATAGGCATGCAAAAGTCAACCCACGCCCGCAGACAGTGCTGGCGACCTGGTCCATCACAAATACTAAAGAAACCAACCAGCCGAAGGCCCTCGGTGGTAAAAACATCTGGCTCGCGCATGACATCTTGTCACGAACAAGACTCCAACCGGCGACCTCTCCTTGAGAAAATCATCCGGATACTGATAAAGCACACTACCCTTTGATGTCCAACTAAATCAGATTAATAGAATTAAAACTTGTCTTAACCTCAAGCATTATGGGATTATCATTGTGTATTTCAATGATCATAGAATGTATATTATCGGAATTTTGGTGTCCTGCCCTAGAGGTGTGGACATATGGGGTTTTTTTTGTTGTAGCGGTTCGGGTTCGGGTTATAAACCGATCTAGGTCGGTCAAATTTGGTCCGAAATCAGTTTGTATAGAAACCAGTTTGGATTACAAACCGGTTTTTGTTGGGTTTGGGTTAGGATATATAACTGGTTCGAGTAATACACGTACTCAAACCAGTACCCAAAACTGGTATTTAAAAATTTAATATTTTTCCAATCGCGTTGAAAAATACAAATTTTGGACATCCAAAGATCGAAGCATGATGACACCAATCAAACATAAAAAAACAGTGTTGTTACAGCTTCCTTCATTAGCTAGCAAACTAATATACAATAGTAAACAAGTAGACAGACCAAAGGATTCGAAAAGGTCAGTTGCATGTTCAACAGCACACAGAACCACCGGCAACACAACACAAAATCTGTACTTGCAGCAATCACTGGATTTAAAATAAAAAAAAAACACCCAATTATCATCACTCATCACCGTCCATGTCCAATTTTTTTAACCATATATATTTATATTTGTCTGCAAATATGCAAGCAAGATTCTTGTGGATGATCTATTGCATACTCTGATGGATTTGTTTATGCAGAAGCATTTATATGATCTGGATGACCAACTATATGCACATGTATGTATCAATATTATAATAATCTCAATGATGAATGTCAGAATGTGTATCTACTAATATACATATAGGAAAGCTGTGATTGTTTGTTGCAATAGATTTTACTTAACATTAACTTCAACCCCTTCATCAGCCGTGACAAAATAAACGGTCTACTACAAAATAATATAAAAATAAACTAGCAAAAAAATTTACGGGTCAGAGAGTCAACAGACAGAGATGATCAAAACATGAATAAACAGGTAAATATTTTCACTTGAGGAACACATTTACACATTTACAAATATACCCTTGTTCAGTTCCTGAACTCGGGTGCAAAATGTGATATAAATGTTGAAATCTAAGCTATAAAAGTCGTCTTTTTTATGGTTTTTTCTTTTGCAATGGAACTATACATGGATCCTATAATGGGAACAAGTTTAATCTACAATTTAGTATAATGAAGGGAGAAGCCAAAGGTTAAAAAGAGCCGAGCCTGTAGACAAGCACCAGACAAGAAGGCCATTGCAGCCGACAGTTGATATCTGCTGCACAATTTTTTGCCACAGAAGAAGGCACTAGCTTCTGTGATCATAAAATCAGCCACACTGGCTGTTGAGCATGCTGCTGCTAGCGATAGGAATGAAAGTACCTGTCATCATTTTCAAACTAATTACCATCAAATAAACAGACGGATGGTAAAAGAACGGTTTTTATTTATTTATTTGCAAACCAGTAAGAAAAAAACGTACCCAGTCGCCTATAACGATGATGGACACTATCTGTAGCTGACGAGATGGGCGTTTTACAAACACAGAGAATGCATCAACCATTGCCAGTGTCAAACTCCATGGTATTGTTAAACCTTTGATTGTCACCAAGAAGCTGAAACAAATTTAGGGATTCAGTTATCATACGCCTAAACTTTTTAAAAAAAAATAAAAAAAAATCTATTTTCCTTATATAAAATCTAAAAAGAAGTAATGTTAATAAATCTCATTTTCCAAGATTCCTTTTCCCTGTCTGTATTTCAAGAACATATAACTCGATAACTATGGGAGTTATCATAATTATGTGCCCAGAATTCATAACGATGCCAGACTATGTGCAGTGGAATAACTAATCCACTCAATAAGCAAATAACTAAACTACTCAATAGTCAATAACTAGGTGTAGTGGAATAACTACAAACTAAAATTAAAAAAAAAATTTGAAAAATCAGATTGGTGAAGAGAGAATGGGCCTCGCCATCGTCCTGATTCACACTAATCATCCCAATGGCAATGCCATTGGCACCCTAAATAACAGTCTGG
This sequence comes from Ambrosia x helenae, assembly GCA_030844895.1. Taxonomy (NCBI): domain Eukaryota; kingdom Viridiplantae; phylum Streptophyta; class Magnoliopsida; order Asterales; family Asteraceae; genus Ambrosia; species Ambrosia x helenae. The sequence continues at coordinate 17,551 of JAUTDX010003040.1, forward strand.
TACACTGCCCAGGTAGGGGCGGATCCAACCCTGTTTTGTGGGTTCTAGGAACCCACTCGGTTTGGAAATATGGAAAAAATTAGTAAGAACCTTGTATAATTTGGAAAAAAAATAGTGAGAATCTACCGGAAGGAACCCACTAAAAAAAATTCTTGATCCGCCACTGGCCCAGCGGACTGATGTGGTGTGAAGCGGCATTCAACAAAACACAACCTAAAAGTAATTCACATCTCATATGCCTTCTTTAAATACTCATAAGCATAACGTGGTAGTGAAGAAAAACTAGACGAGTCATCAAAACAAGTTCTTTATACAGCATAAGATAATTACTAAACAATGTACTGCCACAACTACCATTCTCATTATAATCAAATCATTTACTACCAAAAGTCACAAACGCACTCGTAAGACGAGTACAAGGAATTCTAAATTACAATAGAATGACAGGCAAACGGACAATAAACTGCGCCGCAACCAATAATATCCATATCCAAAATTCTACAAATTTGGTTCACAAACTATGGTTTTTAATTAATCAGGAACCAGATAACAAACTGTTAAATGTTCCCCAATAAGAAACAGACACACAAATTATACCACAACTGCACAACAACATGTGATTAAAAAAAAAAACTACCCAATTTGTAAAGTCCTATAATAATAGTACAACACCACCAATTAATTCCAAAACCTTAAAATAACAAACCGAATTCAGATTATAAATAAATAAATAAATAAAATTACCAGAAAGAAGTATAGGCGTAGAATTCAACACCGACACACATAAACAGAAGTGAAGCAACGGAGAAGATGGCTTGTCCCAATCTTAAGGCTAAACTTGCACTTGTTCCTACTGCACCTGGGAATTCGTCTTCCATTAATATTTAATTATTAATTATGGAATTGGTGTTGGAATTAGAGGGTTGGAATTGAGATTGTGGTGGTGTGTGATTGGTTGAATTTGGATTGAAGGGAGACTGTCGGTGGTTGGATTATGATGGTGATGATGATCATAGTGATTGGTAATAATAATAATAATAATCGTGCGTACAAGCCATTCCACGTTTCTTTTGAACTTTTATGGAGAATTTATAAAAGTTACTATCGACTAACGTAACGACGTCGGATCGAAAGAGACGATGGAGGCCGGGTGGGTTATTTGTTAATGCTTTTTGACCTCTTTTCTGGCTCTTTATTAATTTGGAGGTTATGGTTTAATTGGACTTTTTTTACATATAAATGAAGAAGCGGATACTGCAATACCGGTTTTTGATACCTTCAGCTCTTTGCTCTTTAAAAATTGTCAGGATTTTTAACAGAGTGTAGAGGGTCATGCCCCGTAAAATCTTGTCGTAAAAAGAACCAAAGTTATGTTTTTAGTGGGATTAGCTTTGTCATTCAAAATGGGGTGGCGGCGTAGCTTGTTGCCCATATGCCTGTTATTCTACTATAATTTCTTTTTTTACGGATGAAATGATATAGTAGTTAGATGCTTGAATAGCGGTATAAACTTTATGTCTTTGTTTGGTATATTTTGGTTAACGGCTGATATGAATTCTTTGATAACCTATAATGAAACACTATAAAACAAAAGACGTAATTCGTCATAGTAAGAGGAGTCTCTATAATATTAATTTGTTGGAGATCAAGTAATGTAAAGTATATAAAGTATAAGTGAGAATATGTAAGTGGAGTGAATGGATTGTGTTTATGTTGGAGTACTTATAGTATGTGAATTAAGGTTTGATCACTTGATTTCTTTTGTGATGTACTACTCTTTTGCCACGTAAATGTAACAAGATCAACCTATCTTGGGCTTGCGGGATGAGGTTAGACGTAACGCTCTGTTCCTGAGCTTATTTGAGGAGGGAAAAGAAAGGGAAATAACTGAAGGAAATGAAAAGAAAAGAAAGCATGCATATCATTTCCTTATATTTTGTTCCAAATTGGAAGGAAAACTAAACTAAAGGATTTGGCCTAGTTTTCCTTCCTTAAATGAAACTTGGGAACACAACATAAGAGCATCACCAATATGGGTTTTTAGGGAGGTTTTTAGTGATGAGTTGGAGTTTTTTGTTGATGTACTATTGTGGGGGTGGTTTTTAGATGAACTTTTTAGTAGAGGCTGCCACCACAAACCTCTAAAAGCCTTTTTTTTTGCAGAGGTGGGTTCAGGTGGGGGTAGGGATATGATTATAAATCAAAAAGAGGGTGATGATGTGACAATGTTTTTAAGGGTTTTTGGATTTTTTTTTTTTTATTGTGTGTTTTTTAGTATTTTTAGATAATGGGTGTTTTTTTAATGTGACAGCTGACTATACTTGTTTTTAGAGGTTTCTAGCGATAGTTACGTGGATGAAAGTATATAAATGAAATTCATGTCATGCCACTTCAATAATTATAATAATTGACATTTACTTCAATGTTGAATGTGATTAAACTCCTTTTTATGGACCATGACTCCATGAGCACCTTTAAAAAGGAAAAGAAAAATAATAATAATGATAATAATAATAGGAACAAATTAACAATTTGTTTGTACCACTAGATAAATAAAAACAAAAAATTCAACACCAAGTGATACATATCCAAAGTCATATTGTCTTTTGTTAATATTGACCCTTTCCATTTTTAGCGATGGCCGGGTTCTTGTGAATAATGCTTTTTTTTTATTATATCGGACCACTACTTCATTAAATATTTTTTTATGTTTTTTCTAATTGTCTATACCAATTTCTTTCTATTTTCTTATTTATATATAACATCACGATTACAGAGAATGACATATTACACAAGTCATGAGTCACAAGTTTCGTGTCTTGATTTTACTTTTGCTCTTTCAATAATAACATCGTAATCTCCGATCTTCGATAAGCCTCCATTCCTAATTGAGATGATTTGGGTACATGTTATTTCACCTGCACTCGTATCATAGACGACAAGAAAATTTAATATGGACTAGGGTTGTTCACGAGCCGAGCCGATCCGAGCGGAGCTTTGCTCGTGCTTGGCTCGTTTACAAACCGAACCGAGCGGAGCGGCTCGTTTACAATCGAGCCGAAAACCGAACGAGCATTCTTCGAGCGCAAATTTTCCGAGCGAGCGCCGAGCAAGAATCGAGCGGAGAATAATATGGATGGTCATAAAATTGGGATGTTTCCTTCGATGTTTTCATTGTCGGGTGACAACTAAGGTCAAAATGTCCGATGATAACATTAATATTGAGATCCCAGTGTCCAAGGATGAGGCTTAGATTGAGACTGGTGAGGTGATGAGCATACATCAGAGAACAGTTGTTGCATTGTGACGTAGGTGTGATATCAAGCGACAATTAGCGATTGACGACTGATAACGTAAAAAAGTCAAGACTGTCACCTCATGACTTATTGTTTTACTATTAAATCTAGTGTTAATTTTTTTATTGAGTTAAGTGGGCTGGTTATATTTTGTTTGTATATACTGAGTCAAATCTTATAGAATCTTGTATATAAAGCCATAAATTTATCTGTAAATTGTGTGTATATTTATTATTAAATAAATAAAAATTTATTCGAGCCGAACCGAGCTGAGCGTACCTTTGCTCGTGCTTGGCTCATTTACAAACCGAACCGAGCCCATCGGCTTATATACAACCGAGCGAAAAATCGAGCGAGCATTTTCCGAACGAGCGACGAGCGATTTGAACAGCCCTAGACTATGGACATTCTTCCCCTATCGTCGTGTAGTTTGATCTTTTCAATAGCATCTCACGCACTTGTTCTTTTAGCGCCCAAACCAAATTGTGTGCCCTCCACTCCACCACATCTTCGATATGACAAGAAAGCTTTAGGTCAAACATTCTTCCCTTACCGTCCTTTAGTTGTTGTAGGCTCGTAACTGATAGCCGTCCCTAATGGTTTTTATGAGAGCTCGGGCCTAACATTGGATTAAGTTTCCTAACCCTAGACTAGTTCGTATATATTGGTAGCATTGAGCTTGTAATTCCTTGAGCAATTGATTAATAAAATACCTAGTTGTAGCATAATGGACGTATGTCATGTAGACCGAACCACTTTAAATCTGTGTTCATTTATTTCTTTCGTGTGTCTAGTCAAGAGTTTTATCTTTTCACAAACATCTCGCACCCTTGTTCTCTTAGTGTCCATACCAACACCCCCCCCCCCCCCCCCCCCCCCGGCTCGACCACAACATTATCTCCAATGTTTTGTCTATCGCGGAAACTATTCTTCCATATGCGCAATAACTAACATCCCAAACACTATAACCTTAAGTCACATCTCGAGTTTAAAGCCGAGATAAGTTAGGATGCAGTTCGTAGGACAGATTAATCATAAATATAAACACGAAAATTTATCATAACATTCATTAATTATAAGTTTTCTTGATAATATACAAGCAAGAAAAACACGAATGCTAAAAACTGATCACTCCAACTGAGCATACCAAACACCCTGAATCTTCACATCCTTTGGAGCCTTAGCCCCAAGATCGGTATCTGAAGGCTGAATGCTCTCAAACACTCCAATCACCTCACCGGTGTCCGGCTTGCTAGAAGTCACACTAAATGTGATCTCTCCTTTCCCTGCGGCCGTGTTCTTTATGTTTTCTTTTAGCAGCTCCTCTTCGTCTCCTCTTCCGCCCGCTGGCAGTGCCACAGCATTGTCATAACCGGTCGAACCACCTCTGCCCTTTGGGTCAAGAAAAGAGGACCCTCTGTATGATGGCACTAGAAAGTTCCCACCAAAGCTTTCTGGCTTACCCGTGGCCACGAGTTCCTTGATTGTAAACAGGAATGGCACGCGTTCGCCTCCAGGAAGCTGCACAGTCACAGCAGCGTAGTCAATTCCGTCTTTCTCCTCAAACTTTATGGTTCCATCAGATGATACTTCCAAAGGACCCTCGATCTCATCAAGGGTGTATGTCAAACGGGTCATGAGTTTAGTCTTTTGGAACTCGGGTGCAGAGTTCTTGCTTACACCCTCGGCTTTGACTGTGAAAGATGTGGGCTCTAAACAGAACTTCTTGGCATTGTATTTGCCTGGCTTGACCGCGAACCCGTTCACCCCACCATCAATGGTTGGGCATTGGTTAGCTGTTCCAGTTCCTTTTACTTCCATGTACGTCTTACTTTGAATTTCGTCGTAAGTTAGCCTTTTCGGACTTCCCTCCGCACTTGCTCCCTGGTATATATACATATCACATCATCATCAAATCATCCCACAAAAGTTCATATAAACATGTACTAGGTTAGAACACTGTGCATTACACGTGTTGAACAAATAACTTTCATATACCAACTTAAAAAAAGTTGTCTAAACAAAAAAAAAACGTGTTTTACACGCGCTAAACAAACTCATGAATTACTCGGGTTGAATAAATATAACGTGTAATCGGTTAACACAGTTGCCAACATGTCTTATAAAATGACTTTGCTCTTGAATTTGCACATAACATAAACTAAATTACTTCAATAAAATCATGAAAAACAAGATCAAAACGAAAACCCCAATGTTTTAAAAACTGGGTTTTTAATTATACCGGATTTGGCTAAAAAATGGTTGAACCGCGTTGTACCGAGCGGTTCATCCAGGTTGATTAGTTAACTATATAATTTCATAAATTACAACATTAACACAAAATATAATCTAAAAGTACATAACTACATACTAAACTATTATCAAAAAGTTAATCATAATTAAAAAATAATCTAAAAGATAATCTAAAATTTTTAATTTTTTAATAGTTATTCCTTAATAAATAATTAATCTAAAAATAACCCGAATGCTAACCTATGCTGGTATCGGTATAGCGGTCCAACCAATATACCGGATTTTACCTGCGGTATAAAATCGATACCGTTTCCCGTATTTACCGAAGTGTTTCGTACCGGATTTCCATCCAAAAACGATAACACCAGTATAACCGGCCTGTATTTATCGGTTTTTAAAACATTGGACAAACCATTTACTATTATAAGTTTTATAGCTTATTGCTATATTAAAATTGATGATTTGTGCAAATCTTTCATGACCTTATAAACCAGATATCAACAAATATTTGAACAAACTAAAACGCTATTAATGAATGATATTTTATGTACATTGAATAACACCTACAAATCTCTTTACACAAAGAGATTACAACCAAACAAATATATAAACATAATAATAATACAATCATACCCAAATACATCTCAAAATAATATTCATTAGGGTAGCAAAACCATAGACATACCGAGACAACAAGAGCAGAAGTGGCAAGAGCAAAGCCAGCAATCTTGGCAGCATCAGTACACTTCTGAGCAAAGTCCTTAAGATCAGCTTGTAGTGAGCAAGACACCTTGGAAGCAGTAGACTCAACACCAAAAGCCTTGGAAATGGTTGGGTTAGACTTGAGCTGCACCCTACTGGTGGTGTCATGAACGTAGCCGCTGCCTGTAAAGAAGCTGCCATTGTTGTTGATTGTTTAGAACCAAAGTGTGGTGAATATTATTATTTGGAGGAAATGGGATTGGAGATTTGTATGGTGGGAAGGTTTTGATGGAGATTTTGTTGGAAGACATGAGATAAGCAGATAGGATAAGGTAATTGTTGATTGGCTGATTGAGAGTATGTATTGTGTTTGTGTTGTGACATGTGGCTATGGATCTTAATACTTCATTGTCAGTTGACACATTGGACTAGCATTCACAAGTAATTACAAGTTTGCTATTATCCAATTATTGTTTGTATGTATTTTTTAAGTAATAATAGCATGTAATATCATATGAAAAAGTTTACTGAACCTTAACCTAAAAAACATAAGAAGGAATTTGGGATGTTGATCTAAATGAATCAACAATGGATAGGATTAAAATGGTGAATAATCCGTTGGATTTTTCAAAAGAGAAGAGGAATGATAAAATAGGTATAACCTATCATTATTGAGTTCCACCTTCAATTTTTAAACGTCCATAACTTTTTCATACGATATTATTTTTAAAAAAAAAATACACCATAGAACAAGCTTTTCATCGTCTTTCATTTGCATACCCTACCATAGAACAAGCTTTTCATCGTCTTTCATTTGCATACCATATTGTTATACTTTAAAAAAATTTGTTGGTTTGATAACTTGCGTTTTTATCAAGTATAACATGCATTTTTTATCAGATATAACTGACATCTTTTTTATCAGGTATAACTTGCGTTTTATCATGTATAATTTGCATCTTTTATTAGGTGTAACTTACGTTTTATCATGTACAACTTGCGTTTCATCATGTATAACTTGCGTTTTAGCATTTATAACTTGCGTTTTATTATGTCGTTTTATCAAGTATAATTTGCATTTCTAAAACGCAAGTATACTCTCAACAAAACGCAAGCTATCAACCAAGCAAAATTTTTTTTAAAGTATAGCAATAGGGTATGCAAATGAAAGAGGATAAAAAACTTGTTTTTATGGAATAGTTTTTTAAAAAAATAATGTCGTGTGAAAAGTTACGGTCGTTTTAAAAATGAGGGTGAAACTTTAATGGCACGGTGATTTTACCATCATGCCTCTAATTATCTAGTTTAATCTATGGCTAATAATCATTTTTATACTTTTTACGCTAAACTCCTTTTTACATTAGCCTTCCACATCATATTAAGGAAAAATAAGGGGGGACGGGGCGCTAGCAGAATTGGGCACGGGTACCCCACTACCAGCACGGTAATACCGCCACCACCCGTGCTGGTAGGGGTCTCGTGAACCGTTTGCTGGTTCTAGTTAACGAGCTGGTAACCATTAATAATAATTGCAACGGTCGATTTTCAGTATTTATTTTATTACTTTTTTGACCGTTTGAATGAATTTAATATAAAACGGTAACAATTTTTTGATCGTTAATTTAATATAAAACCAAATCCAAATCTAATCCCTACCCCACTAAACCGTTGATCAAAATATTATCAATTTTCCATCTTCAAGTTGATCACAAATAGCAAACCAAAACCCAAATCCAAATCAAATCCCGCCCCCACTAAACCGTGTGCGGCCACCAATCTGGAACTTGGAGGATGAACTCGCCTTGGTGAATAGCTATATTGCTGTTCAAGAGCAAGGACCCCAGCGAAGGCAAAGTTTTTGGAAAGCGGTTGTCACAAGATTCAATGAACAAATGGGTGAAAACAATCGTTCAACGGACGCGATATATGGAAAGTTTGTATCTTTAAAGTCGAAGTGCGTCGTATTTCAACAATTATTCGTTAATGCGATGAACGACAATCCGGCTTTAAACGAAGATGAATTGATTGAAGAAGCCCGTAACCAATACCGAAACATACACAATGATAACTACCCGAGGGTCGAGGTTTGGAGAGCTATGAGAGGACGTTTTATAATATAGCCGTGTTTCTACTATTTATTTACGTTTTTAAATAATGGTTTGATGTCATGTATTGATGTTATTTTATGGAATATTATGTAATTTTATTTTATTTAGTTTAATAATATGTTTAATTAATGTTTCTTTAAAAAATAATAAAAAATAAAGATTTCAGTGAAGTGAATCAGTTAAGTGCTGCCTTCAAAAAAGTGTTTCAGTGAAGTGATGTGGTAGTACAGGATTGGTTAAAATCAGTTAAATGAAAAAAGGAATCTAGTTGCGCCCCATAGGCCTAATATTAAACAATTTTATGCTTTCTTTAATTTAGCGTACGTAACCATTGGGGTCACTGACCTATTAACAACGTTTAACTTCTTTTGTAACATCTAAGTTTAAAGATCTTATGTTCAAATCCAATAGATAAGATTAAAGAAGTCGCTCTTTAAAAAAATAGCAATACACTGTTTAGTTTTATATCGTATATATATGTAAACTCTTATATTATATGATTTCTGCAAATTTACATACCCTTAAATTTTGTTGAATATCTTTTAAAAAGCTAAAAAAATTATAAATGTTCAAATTTTATTCGTATTCTTATAAAAACGTATTCCTAAGAAAATCCGGATTTACAAAGTGTATAAATGTTTATAAAGTTTAAAAGTTATAAAAATAACAAATAGAAGAAATACAAAAGAAAATGAAATGTAAAATAGTTAAATAGTTAAATATCAGGTATGTCCATCCATGCCCACAAATGCCTTTGTCCAAAACGCTATAGCCAACCCATCTGTGAAGCCAACCGTCTGTTCTTGAAGTCTCCATAAACATCCTTTGTTGATACTTTTACTGAACAACCATTGTAGTGGTTTCGCATTTCTTTTCATTCCACGTTGGTACATTATAAAGTTCATATCACATCACTGTAATGGTTTCATAAGCGAGTTAGCCCACATTGGTAGTAATCGAGATTACTTAATTTATGATAACCTCATAAAACGACTGGGAAGCCCAAATACATAATTGTATAACAGATCCCGACCTTTCTTTTCTAAAAGTAGGGCTGGCATAACAGGTTACACGAACATGTTAAGATACGAACACGTTAAGACACGAACACAAAACATGTAAACACGAAATCTAATCGTGTCATTTTTTTCAAACACGAACCTGTGTATAACATGTTAGCACGATAAGACACGATAAGGAACACCTAGTAAAACAGGTAACACGACAAGACACGATGAGAAACACGATTAGACATGATATAACCTGTTAAGACACGAACACGAAACGGGTAAACACGAACACGACACAAAAATAAACAGGTCTTAACGTGTCGACCTGATATAGACACTAAATCTGTTAAGGCCAAACATGAAACATGTTAAAATCGTGTAGGTTTGTGTCAGGTTATCATGTTCGTGTCTAAATTACCAGCCCTACCTAAAAAGAGGGTGGCAAATCCAAACATGACTCAGAACCCAACCCTAACCTGTCACGAAGAATAACTGGTTTAGGTTAACTAACATGACCCATTTAAAAAATTAGGTCAGGTTCAGGTCAACCTGTATTAAGAACAAGGTGGGCTCAGGTTGACCCGTTAACCCATTTTAAGTATTTAGAAGAAAAAAAAGTCGTCTATATTTTTGTTTTATCTTTTCCGCCATATTATTTATTTGTCCCACTCATACCCAACATTAAATATGTTAGCAATAACCATCTTATAACTCATCAAAATGTATGACTAGTTTAAAAATACGGGTTGAAAGCGTCATGTTCGGGTTGACCCGAACTTAATAGTGGCAGGTTAGGGGTGGAAGATTTGACACGGATAGTAATATGGGTCAAGTTCGAGTTACACATTTCAACCTATCAACCTGTCGATCCATCAAATCAACACGACAGACCATAATCTGTGTTTCACCTCATTTCATTGTTCAGATAGTAACGCTCTAGCTATTATAATTGAATGAGGGCCTTGGCCGAAGACAGTGACGCTCAACAGTCAACACCCGCAAATACTAAGGCCGATTAGTTGATCTTTTTTTTTTTGGATAATTTCTCAAGGGCTTACTTTACCGATTTAGGCTTTTGCTACCTGGGCGGCACACCTCAGCCCAGCACTGTCTAACAAAGCCTAGGAAAATTCCAAGCCCAATTCGCTTCTTCTCTTTTTTTTGGAACGGCAATTCGCATTTAAATAATAACTAGTGGGAAGGCCCGCGCGTTGCCGCGGGTCGTATGTTTTATCGCCGCACGTTGCACAACGAGTTTCACATAATTTGTTTTTTACCTATAACCAAACAAGATGCCCATAATTTATTCAAAATCCAATTCGCTAAGAAATTTAATATATCAATTCGCAGAGAGTAAGTGAGTATAAACCAAAGAATCTACAAGTATTAAACATAAGATTAAATTCACCCTTCACTCCCAAAATTTACGTATTTACACTGGGGAACAATATGGTTTAACTAATAAATATATATATTGAGGTTTTAAACTGTACCATCACCATTAGTTTCTGGAAATTGGAATGTAAGGTATTTGACCACAAAAGTCAAACTGTGATTTTGTTTAGGAACAAAGGAGAATCATTTTGTTTGTTTCATTGGCAGCTTAAAGAAGACACTGATCTAATATTACATTCGGTTAGAGATTCGGTAAGAGATTTCAAAAGAACGAACTCAATTGAATGGAAAGTAAATAGGTTTTATTTATCAATTATTGTGTTTTATAATGAAATTGATGATATGTTTTATTTCTCTATTATGGTGTTTTAATAATGAAACTTAAGAAGGGGGTTACATATGGAGAGGGATAAAGAGTGTGCATTACTTATAAATACAATATGCTTTACATCTTGTACACAAGGGTATAAAAGGAAGAAATAGGATAAAAGTTATGAGATTAGACTTGTGGCTCTTGATATGACATCTTAAAATTGACATGAAGTGACTCTTCTAGCCATCTCTCCTCCTTTATAATGTAGTATAGATATAGATAATAATAATAATAATAATAATAATAATAATAATAATAATAATAATAATAATAATGATTCATAACTTTATGAGTTTGAATTAAAAAAGACTTGGGGCTAGGGCTGCAACTGAACTTTCAGCGAACAGTTCATGAACCGTTTAACGGGAAGTTCGTTTGTGTTTGTTCGTTTAATAAATGAATGAACATGAACAAAAAAAAAAGTGTTCGTTTAGTTAAACGAACGAACATGAACATAGGCCGTGTTTGTTCGTTTATGTTCGTGTATGTTCGGTAACGTGTTCGTTTATGTTTGTTTGTATTCGATAGTTTAATAGGGTTTTTAATTTTAATAAAAAAAATTTCTCTTGTATTTTTATTTAATTTTACCCAAATAAATAATATGTGATGTAGGTATATGACTACATGAGATCAATAAACCTACTTCTAGTATTCACGCTCATTATATGTTTCCACCTTTCAGCGTCGACGCCCTCCTCCATTCACATCCACCGCGAACTGTAACAGCCCAAGCTAACCCGTACCACGATATTGTTCGCTTCGCCGCAGCTCACGGTTTTGCATTGGTCTCACCCCCGAAGGACTGGCCAAAACGCGTCTGGTAGAGAAGGTTCCCCCACCCCTTATAAGGAAGTGTTTGTTCTCCTTCTCAACCGATGTGGGATGCTACAATCCACCCCCCCCCCCCCCCTTAGGGAGCCCAGCGTCCTCGCGGGCACGACTGACACACCCGATCCGGGCCCCGGCTCTGATACCAACTGTAACAGCCCAACCTAACCTGTACCACGATATTGTCCGCTTCGCCGCAGCTCACGGTTTTGCATTGGTCTCACCCCCGAAGGACTGGCCAAAACGCGTCTGGTAGAGAAGGTTTCCCCACCCCTTATAAGGAAGTGTTTGTTCTCCTTCTCAACCGATGTGCGATGCTACACGAACTTAGTTTTTTGAGACACTACTTGATTATATTTTGGGTGGATATAGCTAATGTCTTAATGTATGTGAATTCGATCTTATTCGAAAGTTAATTTATGCATGTTTGTGTTTGTTTCCGTTCATGAACACTTCTTTGTGTTTGTTTGTGTTCATGAACAAAATTAACAAACGAACACGAACACAAGTGTTTTCTTAACAAACGAGCACGAACATAAGATCTCGTTCGTCAAGTGTTCATGAGTTGTTCGTGAACACATAATTTCCTTTACAAACGAACACAAAAAAGGCATTGTTCTTGTTCGTTCGGTTCATTGGCAGCCTTACTTGGAGCTGTTTGGTAGCCTATTACGCTGTGTTCCCGAGTTTAACAATGAAGGAAAAGAAGGGAACGAGAATTAAGGAGTGAAAACAAAAGATTTAATCAACTAGTGTGTTTCGGAGTTTGAAGGAAATGGAGAGAGAAAGTAAGGTTTTTATGTTTAAGAGTAAATGGCCAAATTCGTCCCTGATGTTTGGTGAATATTGCTAGATCAATCCAAAATAGGAATTTTTGACAAATGAGCCGCTATAGTTACAATTTCATTGCTAAATTCGTCCAAATTACAAACTCAGTTAAAAGTGAATGTTAAGTCAAGGATAGTATGATCATTTCCCTTACTATTAAAATATAACAATAATAAATAATAAAAGAAATGTAATTAATATTTTTAAAAATTAAGTGGGACCCACCACCCACCTCCTTCTTCCCCTTTCACCCGCCTCCTTCCTCACCTTTCACCACCGCCACTTCAGCCACCGTTTGACGTTTCCACCACCTGCATCACCTTTCACCACCACCACCACCTCAGTAGAAATAGTTCAGTTGCTTCAAACATGACAACCGAGGAATTTAAAAAAGCTCTTACTTGTTTTTCTTGGAAGTTTTTTTCCTCCATGATTAGATTTGAGAAAATGAATTTACTTTTGGAACCTTTACACATCATACCTGCAAGAATTAATAAAACAACGGTACAATTATTATTTATTATTGTTATTACTTGGATTAACAAGAACAGACAAAAATGAGTTGTCTACATAGAAATAATAACATATGATTGAATGAAACCTACTGTTGTACGAACTTGATTGGATTAACGAAGTAAGAAGTGGCGACATCATCAAAACCAATCCATTGGGCTGATGTCGATAGTTGAGGTCTGATGTCCACAACTAGAGTTTAGATCTGGATGTGGCAATCGGCTAGATTGGTGGGTGTTGCAGGTTGGAATCTGGCGGAGGAACGATAATGATGAAGGATTGCAGGTGGTCGGGTAGGGATGACGGTGGTTTGTGTTTGTGATGGTGGCCGGTAGAGTGGATGGAGGTGGTGACTAGCGTTATGGTTGCAGGTGGCAGTTGAATGGTGGATGTTAGATGTAGAGATGGTGGTGGGAGTAAATCGTTTAGGGTTATGATAAAGATGAGCGGTGGTTGTGGTTGAACGTTCCAGATTCAAGAGAAAAAGAGAGAGAGAGAGAAAAAAGAAAAGAAAAGAAAAAAGAATTTATATAAAAAATAATGGGAAATGACCAAACCGCCTTCGAGTTAAGAACATCATTTAACAGAGTTTATAAATTGGACGGATTTAGCACTAGATTTCTAACCTTAGTGGCTCATTTGTCAAAAATTCTTGTTTTGGATGGATCTAGCAATATTGACTAAACCTCAGACACGAATTTGACCATTTACTCTAATGTTTAAAATATCATTTCCTTTCAAATATCTCCAATTTGGAAGGGTGATAAATGAAAGAAATTAACCAAATTTTCAGTCCATTTCTCTCCTTAAAAAAACGCTAGAGCACAATTTTTCTAGACATTCTTCCAAATCATTTCTTTTCCTTCGTTAAATGAAACTCCAGAACACAGTGTTAATGACCATTCAAAGCAGCTAACCTTAAGCCTGAATGATTAAGATGCAACTAGGGCTGCAAACGAACCGAACGAACACAAATAGAGCCTTGTTCGTGTGCGTTTGTTCAAGAAAATAGGTGTTCACGAACACTTACCGAACGAGATTTTTTGTCCATGTTCGTTTGTTAAGAAAACACTCGTGTTCGTGTTCGTTTGTGTTTGTTTGTTAATTTTGTTCATGAACGCACACTAACACAAACAAACATTAATGAACACAACGAACACATAAAAGTGTTCATGAGCAGAAGCAGTCAAACGAACATATTTTAACTTTCGAATAAGATCGAATTCACATACATTAAGCCACCCAAAATAACATTAAGCCACCCAAAATAACATTTACATAATATTGTTAAACATAATAAAGTAGCGTCTCAAAAAAATAAGTTCGCATATTAAACTTAAAGTCTTTGTTAAGCTACCCAAAATAAACTTTCATCGAATTACTTTTTTATTTGAGTAAAATTTATATATATAAAAGAATATAAGAAGGTTATAAAAATTAAAACCCCTATTAAACAAACGAACACACAAACGAACGCGTTACCGAACGTTCACGAACATAAACGAACGAACGCGACCATTGTTCATGTTCGTTCGTTTAACTAAACGAACGAAATTTTTTGTTCGTGTTCGTTCATTTATTAAACGAACGAACACAAACGAACTTCCCGCCGAACGGTTCATGAACTGTTCGCTGAAAGTTCAGTTCGTTTGCAGCCCTAGATGCAACTATTAAGATGTTACCTTTTAACCATCCATACTTAAGATTACATCTTAACCATAAAGAGATATAAACCATTCAGATATAGCATCTTAAGATTACACCTTAATGACAAAAACTGGTGGAACGTCAAAATTGAATAATGAACATTATTGGAGTTTTATGACATGGATAACGAGTTGGTTGTATATTTCAAACAAACGTCACCCCTTATGGTGTAGTAGTAAAGGGGTAAAGTTCAAGCCTCATAAGAGGGGAAAATTGGGTATAATTAGCCGTTAAAAAAAGTGATACCAGAATTACCAATTATATAAATAAGAATTAATAAAAAGGTATTATAAACAGAAATTTAGCGTTCAGACAAAGGTAGAGATTTTTAGTTTTTTTTTATGCCAATTACACTTCATTCTCACACCAAAATAGGCAGAGCCGGCCTTGGGGGTGGGCGAGCCGCACCCCCGGCCGAGGCACGCTATTTTCGAGGGCCAATTTTTTTTACATATATTATGTATATATCGGATAGGAACTCTAAGACCAGAAGTAAAGGTTCGGAAGTTAAATGTTTTTACTGGATTTTTGAGGATGAAGGCTAGAACACTTCGGAAGTTGAATGTATTTACAAGTTAAAGAACACTTCCGAACTCGCCAAAAAGAAGAGTCAAATTAGATCCTTTTGAAATCATAGTTTAAGTCCGGTAAATTAAATCTCGTAGCAAGTTGGTCGATTGAAAATTGTTTGGACCATTGTGATTGTGTATTATACATATATATACACACATGTATTTTCATAGTTGTTTTTGTTTAAAGTATGTTTAAAACATGTGGATCCCCTCTAAATTTAGAACCTTAAAACGTATTTCGTTATTTATGATTTATTTGAAATTATAACTTCTATTGGGAACGATTTGATCCATAGTTGATAATTCAAATATCAAATATTCTTATTTTTTAATGTAAATAATAAAATAACAAAAATAAAATATTAAAAAACATATTATAACCTTAATTGTCGTTTAAAAAAAATGTTAGGAGAGTTTCACGAATCATCGGTTAGCTATTAAGGTATGAGATTCTAATAATATATTTTTACTATTGGTATATACGTTAATCTTTGTTTAAAAAAATTCTTTTATATAATTCGTTAGGGCCTTTTTTTCGAATCAGCCGAGCACTTGAAACCTTAGGACCGGCTCTGAAAATAGGAGACGCGTACCAAGTCTCAAGAAGAGACAAAGCCGCAACCAAACAAACCATTACAAAATGTTAAAATTATACCACATCATCCAATTTACATGTCTATTTTTATCCCTATTTTTAAACCATAAATATCCTAAAGCCTTTACATCCACCATAATCTCTATCACATTAGTCCTTTACATATTATTGTTGCACAGGTGAGGGTGAGGGTGAGGTGGACAACTCCCCAAAAGGTAACACCACACCATATAGCCTAATTACTAATTAGCTACCTCAAATGTTCGGGACATGAAATTGAACTGAGTGACTGTCAAATTGGTGACTAGTCATGAATGAAATTGATATAAGTTTATTAACATGTAACTTTGTACATTTGTCTAGATACATATGCTTGTTTGATATGAACAATTCTAATGTTTATAGATCTAGAGTTATTGCTTTTAGTTCACACCATACTTCAGATCCGACAATAACACCATTTATACTGAGATTTAAGTTAGTTAACATGTTCCTTTGTACATTTGATTGATTGTGTCCTTTATAAACACCAACCATTTTAGTATTTGGCCTGTTAAAGGAATCATAGATCAAACCTCCAATATTTTGATATATTTAATTTAACTCAACTGAAGTTTAAGAACAAAACATCTTCTAACATACCATAAAAGATCCATAAACTTAAAAAAATCAAATAAAAAAGTCATCTGAAAATACAAAATAATTATAAAACAAAGACCAAAAAATAACTACTTGTGAATAAACTGTTAAAAAATAGCAAGTGGCTCAAAAGTGCTTGAAAAATAATCACAGTAATTCCTCATAGTTATATAAGAGAGTGTTCTTCATCATTGCCACAAGTTAAACCATAACATAACGAAATCAATCAATTTTCAAAACTCAATAACAAATAACAATCAATAATTATAATAATAATCCAAAGATGAGAGTTTTATGATATTCAGAATGAGTAGGAGGATATTTGTTCACTCACTTAGCATTATTAATAATGCTTCAGAAGACATTGTCAAATAAAATTTCATCATCATTACACCATATATATTTCATCATCTTATTCAAATCTATCACTACTAAAAAATAATAAAATCAAAAACCTTAAAAATTAAACAAGGAAGACATAGTTTCTCTCAGACAAATGCCTCGATTGTCGTCATGATTTATTTTTATATTAAGAATGGATAATCAGACTCGTCATCATGAATTAATCTTCATAGAGAAACAAACTTAAATAATAAAAACAAAGAAAATGAAATGATTGAAGTAATAACGATATAGATGTACTTGAAGAAGAAGGAAGATGAAATGAAATCAAGTGGGAGACAGGTTATTGTAATGATTCTATCAGATCATGTGTTTGCGTTCATATATAGGGGCCAGAAAGAATGCCTTTTTAACACTTTAGCAGCAGCTGCTAAACACACTACTTTTTTTGTTTAGGGTTGGCTCTAGGGCATCATTAAGCTACGGCCTATGAGAGGCCTACCACATTATAACATGGGCCTTTGTATGGGCTGTAACTTATGCTATCTTATTGTGGCCTTCTTTTATCTTTTTCTAAAGCCTAAAGGAAACATTACTACCTTGTGTTTGTATATATGTAGAGCCGTAGAGGTGCACATTTTGGTTTTTTTATTCAGGAACCGAACTGGTCTGTGTTTGGGCCAGTTCCATCCTGAATTGGTTTCTGTTTCGGTTTGGTTTTACCACTGTTTCGTCGGTTTGAAAGATCGGTTTCGGTTTGTGAACCAATTCATGTGCGAATTTAAAAAAAAAAGCAACACAATTTTTTAACGGAAAGTACTATATTTATTGATTCTTACAATTTTTTTAAGGTGAATAGGTATATATTCGTATGTGTAGAAACCTTTTTGTATGATTTTGTTATATATAATTTCAAATTTTCTAATAAAAACCGTTTTTTTTTTTCCAAACCGGTTTGGTTTAAAACTGGTTCGGGTCATGTTCGATAAGAAAAATGTGGGATCGACGGGGAACCGCCGGGCTTTATATGGAACCGGTTCGGGAAATCCTAGTCCTAGACCAGGTTGGTTCGGTTCAGTTCCTCAAACCGGTTTTTTCGGTGCACCTCTAGTTGTATGGTTCATGGTACATGGTTGTATTATTTTATGGGCCTGCAGCCTCCTTAATCCATTTCTAACTTTTACTTTTATCGTTGTCCCAAAAAAGTATTAAATAAAGGCTACTAAATGTTAGTCTGCAAACATTATAGATGATTCTATGTTAAAAGAAACTATTTTATTTAAAGGGAAAAATGTGTAGAGGTTATTTTCTCTCTTTTTTAGAAGTAAAATTGTTGGTGCATCACAAAATCATGAATGTGTAGATGTCATGTTGTAGCTGCTTTAAACAAATTATCACCAAGTAAGCCACAAATTATGCTGAGGAAAAAGCAAATCTTGATTCACCAAAAAAATTACACAATTGATGTTAGTCGTAGGCGGTCAGCAAATAGTCATCCTCAAGGGTCTTTCAGAGGTACCAAAAAATAATCATATGATAGTACCAACATCCAATTCACAGTGTGTCAAATAGTTTAGTATATGGATTTGCCACAATCAGTTGAGGATGTTTAAGCTGCAAACTTCACAACAATCATGCATAAAGCTGTCCGCGAAGCAGTGTGGAGATTGCTGGTTAAGAAGCCGTACCTGCTGACTCGGCATTGCCATGTGGCACTGAATCAACCATATGATCTCTCTATTTCATTTTTGAGTTGCTGCAAACAAGACTGGCAAACCAAAATAGCCTTTTGGCAATATGGGTAAAGTTTGTTCGGTTCAGCTAAGCGTTCGAACATTGATAATGCTTTTAGATAATGACTTGGTGAAGAATGCACGTCCTCTATATAGGGAATCCATAAGTATGTTTAACAAATAGAATAAACTTGCAAGTTAACTAACTACCAAACTATATGCAATTTGCAATATATATATATAGGTTTAGGATCCTGTACAAAGTACATTTTTCGTGAGAAGTGTGAGAAGGACTAAGAATTGACATGTAGACATCATGTTTTGGATTTAGGAATGATGTTTTAGGTTGTTTTAACTTGAAAAACACCAAACACAACAATCTAAAACACAATACATGTATTATAGTCATTAAATTTTAAAAACAGCTAAAACACACTACTTAACGCTTAAAACACACTGCTAATGTTCTTAGCATGGTGTTTTAAGTTTTAAGCCTAAAATACATTGTTTTCGGTTTTTAATTGTTATGTTTGGTGTTTTTATAGGCAAAACAATCCAAAACATCATGACTAAGTTCAAAAATTGATGCCTAAGTATCAATTTTTAATACTTCTCACACTTCTCACAAAAAAAACACTTTGTACACGATCTTGACCCTATATATATATATATATAATATATATATATATATATATATATATAGGGGATGGTTAAAATGGAAACCACAAAAAGTTGAAGAAACCTTGCAAACTCAATGTGAGCCCTTGATCAAACAAGATGGAGGGTGTAGATTGAATCTAAATATTATAATACAAGAAAGGACATTAAAGTAGGAGAGAGGTGTGAGAAAGGGTAGTTGAGTAATTTGGCTTTGGCTATGTGTTGGTTACTGCATGCAAGATCAGAAGACGTCTTATCATTCCCTCTCTCTATCAATAACATCTCCCTCTCTCTTATTGCTTATACAAACATCACAAATTCAAATTCTCGACCCCTGTTCTCTCTTGTAAAGCATCATACAAACAGTGTAAAGCATTAAAAAGCAACATTCTTTGAAGAAACAACGAACAATCGTCAGTGGTTACACATCAACGAAAGGATGAGATCGTTCATGTGGAGCATATCTTCGTTTAAACGACGGTTTGGTTCGAAGAAAAATTCAAAAAGGTAGGTGTTTAATGTTTTTATTTAGCATTACAACCATTATTATTTTCTATAAAACATTTGGGGGTTCTCGAGTTGGGTGTAAAAAATCCTTGAGTTTGGAGGTTTTTGAATTTGGAACAGTATATATGTTCTGAATTGGGGGTTTTGGGATTTGTTTTTTATTCACTCTAGAATGACATGGTATGTTATGATTGTGACACAATAATCGCAAAATTAAAAGTTGAATACGTATATACCTTGTTTGAAACAGGAGGAAAAGAAAAGTTGTCATTTTGTCTGATGATACCACATCAAAAAGGCATGTTAAGCACAAGAGCAGATCAACTAGTGGCCATGAAGAAGCAAAACGTCAACTAGGTAGGTGTTACATACATTATGGATAGTAAGTAGGATATTTTCCTTTAAAGATTATAGAACTGTAATTATAGTGTGATGTGGTTGTATTTATAGTTTTATAAATGAGAATGTTGGCTGAGAATTTTTTATATATAAATGTTGTGATGGTAGATTATGATTCAGACACACCGCTTGTCAATTTAAAGAGGCTGTGTAAAAGAGTCGCGAAAGATTGTCAGGATGCTGATCCCGGGCCATCTAGAGTGAATGCTTCAGATGATGACGAGGAAGGAGAAACATCCATTCAAGCGTCGGCTGACAGTGATGCGGACTTTTCTGGTGCAGAAAAGAGTGATGATGATGAGTCGAGCGTGAAGGCGCATAAGGGTAAGGGTCGATATTAAGAATACATTGTCACAATATGTTATGTATAATGCTAAGGTTTACTTGGGTAATTGGTGTCTTATGTGTGCAGCCGAGAGGCCTTCATTCTTTTGTAACAGACGTCTTCGACAAGCGGCTAAAAATAAAGGTTTGTATTAAATGTTTTTTGGATACTTTTCCTGTTACGTGTGTAAATGAGTTTTAGATGTTCTAGTTTAGCAATATGGTGTTCCTGTACCCTGAAATATATGTTTTGCAAAAGCAGGAAAAAAAGTAGCATGTGAAGCAGTTCAAACAAGAGCAAAGAAAGGTTAATTTTAATCCTATTTGTAGTAAATATGTATGAAATTTTAATAGTTACATGTGTAACAGGTAAAGAAGCCGTACCTGTGTATGATGTGTCATCAAGCTCGCCGGTTAGGATAACCCGATCAAAAGCACGTGCGATAGAGATATCATCTGAAAAACCAAGGGGCAGAAAAGTCGAACCAACAAAGCCAAATAAACGTAAGAGGGCGGAGAGAATGTTGAACGCTGATGTAGAGTCTCGTAAGAAGCGCAAAAGATCAAAGTTGAACGAGTGGCTGGGAATACGTACTAGATCATCACCAACACAGTTTACAAGGTGCATACAAATACTAAGTGACGAACAACGCCTAGCAGTGAAGGAAATGGGGTTCGGCCGCCTGCTTAGTCTGAAAATGGATGGGATACCAGCGAAGTTAGGGCATTATGTTGTTGATAACTTTGACCCGGATAGTTTGGAGTTGACCTTGCCGTCTGTGACAATTGCCATTGATGCTGAGGTTGTGCACAAGATACTCGGTATTCCAATTGGAGGGGTGTCTTTCAATGCGCTGGAGTGTAGGGACGCGCATGATGAAGGGATAGCTAACTGGAAGAAGAGGTACCCGCCGAGCAGATTTATATCTCCAAAGCAAATGGTTGATATGATTGAGAAAGAGTCCAATGGTGAGGATGATTTTAATTTTCGTATGGATTTTATTATGTGCTTCTATACGATCATGGTTGACTGCCACAAACAAGGGAGTTTGAAGGACAATATACTGGACTATCTGACGGATGACTTGGATTTTGGCGGGCTGGACTGGTGTGAGTTAGTAGTGGAGGTTCTAAGGAGTTGTAAAAATGGTTGGAGACGAGACAGTTTGGATCCACCTTTTACAGGCCCATTGACCTTGTTGACGGTAAATTATTTTTAACGTATGTTACATAGTGACATAGTGTAGTATTAACAGAGTTTCTTTACTTGTTTACAACATTTATTTTGCAGCTGTTATACGTTGATAGTTTTAAATGCAAAGGTATAGATATTGATTCGTCAATGCTTCCTATGAGTTTTTGGACATTCCAAAGGTTAAGAGAACGAGAAAGGATTGAAATAAAAGGAGGCGGTTTCGGTAGGGGTCCTAAGAAACCGTTGACTTCGTACGAGGATTTGAAGGTTGGATTAGAGGAACCAAGTATCAAGGTTTGTAACATGTTGTCTATTAGCTATGTACGTTTCGTGTACTACATATAAATATCATACTAACAGGTAACAAATATCAAAAACAGGAAAGGGTAGCAAGTGTCGGGGATCTAGTAGGTGTTTTGATTAGAACGAAAAAGAAGGTTGAATCGGTCATATGCAAGTTAGATGAGGAGTATCCAGGTAGAGAAGAAGTTGTGGCTGTCAAGTCTAGGTATGATGCTTTCATTAAAGACATAGTGAAAGCGAATGAGGCCGAAGCTGTTGCGTGTGTAAAAGCAGCTGGAGAAATCTCCTGTGTTTTAGCAGCATTAAGTAAATGCAGCACCTTGGATGCAGGTAAGTTTGATGTTTATGAGGAATATATATTTTGGTAAAGTTTAAATACATTAATTCCCAACATTGAATATTATCTTACGGCTGTATGTTACATCAGCAGAGAAGGCTGGACCAAGCAACCAGAAACAACAAGATGAGGATGATGTTGTTAGTTTGGGCGAATCACCGCTGAACAAGTCGCCAGTTACGTGCTTAAAAAAGAAAAACGGCGATGGCGCGGTGGACGAGGGGGGGGCATTTGAAAGCCCAATAGTAAGCCAATACAGAAAGATTCTGCATGACAGTGAAAAGCAAAAAAATGACGCGCAAACAACAGGTGTGGTAGAAACAGAAGGGAAGGAGATTTTCAAAAGTCAAGGTAAAAAAACACTACGCACATTCCAATCGTTAATAACATTGTGTTTGACTAGTTATGTCTTTAATATCTGTTAACAGGAAATGAAGATCTGGCAAAGAATTTAACCAGCAAATTTGCTGAGGTTAGTGAAGAGGGGAAACATGAGCAGCATGTAGCAGGACATTCAGGGGACCTACAACAAAAAGGTAAGGAGAGTTTCCTGTTACGTACGCATAGTATGTGCTGTTACGTACGCATAGTATTCAGATAAGTCAAGGTGTTGATTGTAATGTTATGTGGTTATGCAGATGTCGATGCCGGCCGACAAGTTGTTGCAAATGTGTCAGACAATGTGGTACCAAATGACAATGAAGAGGAATTGCTGAGCACACAAACGTTGGCAGCAACACAAAGCGAACAATTAGGTAAAAACTGGATTGTTGTTAATAAACATGTAAATCACGTAACCAAAGTTTTGAAAATTGATTCCATATGAAATGGGAATTAACTTTATACACGGGATAATATTGTTGTTTCAGAAACGGTTGCGCCAACAAGTGAGATATTACACAAAGTGGTGATCACACAAACATTGGCTTCAACGCAAAGCGAACCAACAGGTATGCAGTGGAATAGTATAAAATTGCTAATATATAGAATTGCGTTAAGATTGTTGTATGGTGACGTATGTTACGATATCTTAAGGCGGCGCTATAACGCCAGAAGACGCTGCAGACGAGAGGAAAGTTGAATCAAGTGTGAACATTGGAGACACAAAAGCAGAGGAACAAATGGAAGAGGATAAAACAGGTGAAGCAGAGGTGACCACGCTCAGCAATAATGAGTCAGGTATGATATTGTAAAATTTATAGGTACATGTATAGCTCATATGATATGATTGTGTTATAAGGTATGTTGATAATGTGAAGCAGGGTACGTAACAAACGCAAACACTACAACAAATACAGTTCAGTCAGAGGGAAATGATGAACAGGGGCAACAACCTGAAAAAGGTATTGTAAAGTCATTTGATTGTGTCGATAGTAAAGCAATTATGTAACAGATTGTGGGCGGATACGGAATTGTCATACAGGAGTACAGGTGCATACGGCAGAATCGAGTGATAGGGGCAACCAGGTTGGTGAAGCAGGGAAACAAAAAGAAGCAGGTACGATGAAAAAGAAAAACTATATATGTTTAGAATACACATCACGGTCAATAAATTATATTTGGTTAAACATTTGCAGGAATGACCTGGATATTTCCATATATGTCAACACCAGATGGCAACGATGCGCCAACGTTTAGCTTTGGCCTTACACAACCAGAACCAACAGATCCGGGAGAGTCGGGTTTGAATACAGTTCTTAAAATGCCAATACAAAAATGTTAGATAATTGTCTGCGTTTTAAACAGTTTTTAATGTCTATGTTACAGAAGGTGTCACAATGACTCAAAAAATGGAATGTGGTTTGACAAACAAAGCAGGTGAATCAGGTATCAAGTCTACATGCTACCAATGTTGAATCGATAGAACATATTAATCAGCTAACAAAAGTTGTGACATACGTTACAGGTTCTGGCGGTGCGGAAGTCAATGAAATAGTTGATGAGAAGGAGGTTGTTGGGTCAACAGGTTAGATTGATGCTGTTTTTCAAAGTATAAAATTATTAACATGTGTAATGATACAACCGTTTTTAATGTCTATCTTACAGAAGCTGTCACAATGGGTCAAAAAATGGAAGGTGTTCTGGAGGACCAACAAGGTGTAACAGGTATCAACTTTCCATGTTAACAATGTTGAACCGCTGGAACCGATTATTCACTTAAACATAGTTGTGACATACGTAACAGATTGTGCCAGTGTGGGTCCGAAGGCAAAACTTGATAAGAAGGAGAATGTGGGATCAACAGGTTAGATTTAGGCTATTTTTGGAGTGTTAAAAATGTTGAAAAGGGTAGTCATATAACTGTTACATGTGTAACATTACTTTTATTTATATTAGGTGACACACCCCTGGATGTGAGCAAGGCGCGTGGAAAGGCGAAAGCTGATGATGTTATAGGTTAGTTCATAAGTAAAATTGTAATGTAATTTTAGTTTTCATACATTTCTGCTGATAATACTTATTTTGGATATTTAGAAGCGGGTTGGGTTGGTGGATCAATATGTAATACACAACCGGTGTATCCGTTGGTGCCGCCCGTCAGTTCATATGACGCACAGACTCAAGTTTACAATGAGTACGGGGTTGGTGGTAGCCTGCAGGTAGATGAGGACAACATGACATTGGCAATGCGTCAGGCAATGATTGCAAAGATGGATGCAACCAAGCGAAACCCCCTACGTGAAAGGAATGTCACATATGTTCATAAGTCACCGTTTCACATAAGGGGGGTAGATTTGGGAGAGGGCGTCACAAAGGATGATGATATGGTGTGGAACTTTGTTTACAGGGACGAGGATCCGTTGAATATGTTATGTGGTTCTGAGGAAAGAAGGAGGGTAGCCATAAAAACCCGGTAATTAATTTGAAGATTGTATGTGTTAATAAGATTTGACATGCTGTAACATGTGTAACATTTGTTGGCTGGTTTTATGATGTTTTGCAGTCTAGAGCGTGGGGAAGAGGTAAAAAATATAGACATACCAGCTGAAGAGATAGATAATGCCCTTGCAAAGTAAGACAATGTTTTTTTTAGGAACTTATAAGACTGCTTCCTAAATCTTTCTTGGTTAAATGACAACAGTGAGGTGTTATTTAGAAGTTTATGTGACGTGGAAGCCACACGTCGCATGTTCAAAACGTTGAAGCCGGGGGAGCAGGTAATGGATGTAATTGTTGACTGTTGGGTGGATGTTTTAAACTACGAGGAGAGGTTGAAATCGGACGGCGCTCCTCTACGTTTGTTTGTAGGGACAAACGCAGTGGTACGTAATTTAAAATGCAAACATTGGGTTACATATGTTATGTAAGTGACAATGACAACTTCTTTTTATTTTGTTGACCAAAAAAATTAGGTTCCGTGGATGCTTAATGACAGAAAGTGTGATCCGGAAAGACGAAGTTCACGGTTTACAGCAGCGATGTTGGCTGCAGTACCTCGGTATGAGAGCAACCGTGACTTCAAACGATATGATATCGTCTTTTTCCCGATCCTTGAAAGGGCCCACTTCTACTTATTGGTGTTTGAGCTGAAGAATATTGCCATAATGCTGATTGATAATGACAAAAAGCGAGGGAGACGAACATGCAAGGATCATCCTCAGTTTCACAAAAAGGATACTGTAAACAAATATGTAAGTTTTTATAGATATTTTGAAATGATATATAATAAAACCTTGTTGATTTAAAACAATGTTTTTGACAGAAACACATGTTTGTGGAGTTCCTTAAAGGCATCGAGCATCCGAAGGCTGCAAAGATCGGAGGGGCAGAAGTACATAGGCTGGATGTAGAGTGGGGCACATCTGGTAATGGGACGGATTGTGGTGTATACCTAATGAGACACATGGAGAGATTCATGGGGCTGCATGTACCGTTTGACTGCAAATTCAGTAAGCACTGGCGCGCTAAAGAAGGGGAGATCAATAAGCTGCGGTCCAAGTACACCGCACATATTCTGCGTTCACCGGTTAACACAAAGAAGGGAGAGGTGGAAGCAGGGGCACGCTTGAAGACACAACCTCCGATGTTGGTGTAGGTGTTTGTTGAAAACTCTGTATGATGATTGTGTAGTGTTGGAACACTTTTTGTGGTGAAAGATACACTTATGGGGTCTGTAATATAACTTAACCTAACTTAACTAATATGGTCAATTGTCAAACGCCTAACTGTTTTAACCAGGTAGTATGTTTTAAGCACATGTATTATGTTCCATATGTTAAACTGTTTTAAGCGGATATTATATAAGAATTTTGCATACGATAATAGCTAGCAAAATGGTAAGGTAGTACCCTTGGGATGGTTTATATGGTACTGAGGTGCCAAAACACACTGTTACATACATAACATAGATCCACACAGGCAGACTGACATACCCTACACGTCTTAAACAAACACATGAAACTAAAAACCTACATAAACTGCCTTCCACACGAAAACACAAAAAAAAAAAAAAACACAGAACGACGAACCATGAGAATAAGTTGCCAACTCATGGGGAGAATGATCCATACTGCGCTTCCAGGCTCAGCTCTGACTCTTCGCTATCCTCGCCTTCCCAAGGGTTATAGCTTGCCCACCTAGCGAGGGTATTTGGTGAGTTTGGGCACAATGGACAACCGCAATACTCATGGTCGTACTCAACACCTGGACACTCCAAGTCTGATATTGGTACATCCGTTTTTGTTACCGAGTACGCAGTGCCAACTGACGTCCCTCCATCAACATCCATCTTTGCATCACCCGATGGTGTGTGAGTACTAGAATCAGCTTCCATCATTGTCGTGTCAGCGCCTTTGTTCGCTAGTGTTTGATCATTGGGTGCAGTAACATGTTTCGAAGCATCATTGGCTTGACGTTCGGTACGCTCCAATAAAGCCCAAAAATCAGTTACTTTTGAAGTGACCTCCTGATCGACGTCGATCTTCTGTCGCTTGGCTGCATGAGGGTTTGAAGGAGTATCCATTGGGAAAAAGTGTTTCTTTTGGTAAGTTGGAAACACTATTATTATGGAACTTAAATCTACTTAGAAAATGGGTTATAAAAATGAAGTTAAATGATGGGTGGTTGGGGTTATTTAATTAGAGTTTAATGGTATACTTTGCTTTATGTCAAATCAATATTGAGTTGTTGGGTGATAAAGTTGAATTTATATTTTATTCTATTCATGTGGTATATAATGTCTATCATTATTTTATTACATTTTGGTACTTCCCTTCCCTACAAAATCCTCCACACGTGCTCAAGCAGTTCCTCTGCATGGGCCCACACAAAGGGATGTTTAATATAATAATAACCACACAAGTGGAGATTCTGTGTTGCATATGTTACCAATACTGGGTAAAGTAAAACACATAACCTAATAAAAACAACGCACCACGTCGTAGGCCCACATTATATATTACAAAACCAAAAACATCATGTCTGGTGGGTGAGCATCATACATAAACTAGTCAAATACCTAAAAAACATAGAAGTAGCTGGGGAACAACAAAACATCAACATGTGGCAACCATGTTACACACGTAACAAATAAAAGGGACATAAGATGTTTCTAACTGTTACCGGAGTCCAACATGGTTCAAAAAGCAGAGATTAGTAATGCTGCCCCATCAACTGCCATCCACTTGTTTTACGCTTTCCCGGCCTTTGCCGCCGCCTCCTTGGCCCTCTTCATCGCAGCAACCTTCTCACAATTCCTTGCATCATGATCTGTGACATATTGGTGGCAGTTGTTGCATAAGCGTGGGGCCTTAGGCATTTTGGGACGCTTTGTGCTGGCCTTCTCACCAGCTCCCGATAGTCTGCGAGTTTTACCACAACCCTTGTTGCGTGCTACATCAGGATTCTCAACAATGATTTCAGTATCAGCCGATTGCCCGATAATGTCTTCCACATCAGATTGAGACTGTTGACTCGGAGCGACAGAAATAGGTTCCCTGGATAACAAGTTCAGTTTCATAGATTTCAGCTGCTCAACCAAGTCCGCAAGCGCGCTTTCATCTGTTCGGGCAACATCAACACATTCAGTTACAAGTTCAAGTATCTCATTCCTCAAGAGAGAACCTGGATGAGTGTCAACACCATAACGGCCGGTAATAGAATACACATGTTTGGGTAGTGTGTCACGTAACCACCTGTCGACAACATATTGCTGGGGGATGCGGTCAACCTTATTAACCATGTAAACAGCAAATACATGGCGGCAAAGGTAGCCAAGACGCATAAAACATCGACATGAGCATTCAGCCGTTGAATCACTGCTGTCAAAACGCACCTGCATCATTGTACCAAATGGTAAGACCTATGGAGTACAACAAATATTAAGAATATGAACACTATAGGTGGTATATAAAAGCAAGATTAGTTTCAGCATATTTTCACAAGTTTTGGAACTAACTTGTTACACATGTAGCACGAACTGGTTACACATGTAGCATGAATTATAGAAGCAACGTAATGCACACGAACATTAAAAGTATTGACATATGAAAACCTAACTCACAAAAAGTACAGAAAATAAAAATACATGCAATATAGTGCTTGGTACAAGTAAGTTGTTACTTATGTAGCATGAGACAGAACTAACAAATAAATTTTAACATTAGGCAGAAAACTTAAATGACAGGGAGTAATTATCAAAATGACCCTCTTACAGAGTGGAACAACACATGTTACACATGTAGCAGCCTTTTTATAAGCAGCTGTGGTTAAGATTATTAACTGTTTTAACATTAAATACAAAAAACACAAGAAGTTGGAAAAATTAGTACCTGGTAAACGTTGGTAACATCACGACGCTTGTCGAGTTGTGTGACTGAAAAGACGGACGGCATGTTCTCCTGTTCATCAACATTCGATATGTAGCACGAAAACTTGCCCTTCAAAATCTCCTTCTTAACTTCCTCGAATATAGTATTCGTGTACAGCGTAAACGCATGCTGCTCAATGTCTAAATCTGTACACCCAAAAAAAACAGTTGATGAAGTTTTGAACTCGGCAACACGCTGACGGTAACGTTGGCTATCAAGGCGGGACTCAAAACATAACATGAACTGAACTAGTGTGTGTGCACTAGTCGAATTGACTTTGAAGGCACTGTTGGAACTCTCGCTTCTGGATGTAGTCTTCATCAAGCATGACATTGGAATCTCCCTGAAGTACGCCGGCACCCACAATTCCTTGATTGCAAACATATCGCTCAACCACTGGTTTTCCTCAAGACCAAATGTCTCTAGCAGCGCATTCCATCGAGATTCAAAGGTTGAAGGTTTTATGAAAATGTTCCACACCAATTTATGAATGCACGACCGAAAGTCAGTGTTGGCTAAAACATCCCCAGCAACCTAGGTACAAAGCATAAATAAAGGTAGGACATTATAAACATATGCGTGACATAATTAATATAAGTTAAACACAGAACATGGGTGCCTACATAACATTACCTTGTTGGGTAGTTTTTTCATTATATGCCACATACATAGTCTGTGGCGAGCTTCACTGAAAACTTGTGGTACAGCCTGCATCATGGACGGGTCTTGGTCAGTCAACACAAGCCTGGGCTGTGAACCATGCGCTTTTAAAAAACTTTCAAGCAACCACACGTAGGAATCAATGGTTTCATTAACTATCAAGCCTGCACCAAAGGTCACACACTGCTTGTGGTGGTCCACACCAGTGAAAGGGACAAATATCATGTTGTACCTGGAAATTATAATAATGAGTAGATTGTTATTTACATATGTTAAGTAGTGAAAAATGCAAAACAGATAATCTGTAACGCACGTTAAGGTAACTTACTTGTTCGTGTTGTATGTTGCATCAAACGACACAACGTCACCGAAGGCCTTATAATTCAATTTTGAGATTTCATCAGCCCAAAAAACAGAGTGCAGCTTACCATCGCGTACCACAAAGTCATAAAAAAAGTCTGGCAAATTCTCAAGCCGATCACGCAAACGGTCAAGGAATAAAGACGAGTCCCTCTCGCCGATAAAAATCCGAAGGTCCTTACTAAAGTTCTTGAAATCAGAAGCAGTTCCATGGACATTATGGTGGCCGCCTTTAAGAGACACTAAGTACCGATGAGCTTTCAAAGGTCCAACTCGGTTTAGAGACATGTTATGAATAAACTGCTTGGTCGAGAAAGAAAGTTTACGAGAAATCTTAGTAAGGTCAATGTTATTTTTATCCCACAGCTGATGGTTATGAACATCATTGAAACGAATCACTTTAAACAACGAACCCCCACAAGTGATTGACAATAACACATGGGCTTGGCAGTTTGAAAGGGTGAACGTCGATCTACGGGGTTTAACAGAAGATTCATCTAAAGTGTCAAAGGTTTTGTTAACCTGAGGTTTACCGTATTTGCAACAACGGATATACTTGTGTGTGGGTTCCCCCATCCAATTCTTGGTTTGTCCCTTCTTAGGTGAAAAACCGGCCTGCTCAGCATATTCTGCATACATTGACATTGCAGCCTCAAACGTCGGGAAAGTCTGACCAATAGCAGGCAAATACCGAGGACTGACATTGGGGATCCAGAATTGGGTGCCATTGGGGGTTGAAATAACATAGTACGGCTCCCTGTCTTCATTTGCATCTGTTAAGTAAAAACATATTAGATTTAGCCATCTTTAGCCATCTTTGCAAGGCTGTGTTACACACGTTAGAATTATATACTTTTTTTTATTTGCATCTGTTAAGTAAAAACATATTAGATTTCCATATTTTTTTTTCAAAATCTTGCTACAAAAAAGGTCTACAAAAAACAGCAGATATGTAACACATGTAACATATATATAACGTAGATTCTTTCCCAAAATGGCTATCACCATGTACATAATCATGCTCTGTTCATGATAACTAAACTGAATCTTTGGAAAAAGTTGCTTACCAAACTCAACCCCTGCATGTACATTTTCATTTGGTCCTCTTTGATTCACATCAACAGGATCCACTCCATCAACATTCCCAAACAAAGATGAGGACCCAGATGAGGAGCCAGCACTAAAGCCTGAAAACAACAAAAAAATAAAAAACCTTATAAAACCACAATAAAAAAAATAACTTTTGATGATGGTAGTATGAAACTGAATATAAAACATACTAACACAATGTAAACATGTTAAAGAAAAAATATAATTATCAAAAGACAATAAGTAATGATAACTATAGCCTGATCACTATAATGCTCTGTTTCTGATCATCGGTTTTTATGAATATAAAACCCTATGATAATAAACAAACAATAACTAATGATCAGTAAACATACAAACACAGTACTACAACATACTAAGCTACCTACTAGATCATCGGCATTAACAAAAAAAATAGGTACAAACCTTGGGAACCAGATTCAATCTCTGTTTCTGATACAGGAGACGAACTTGAAACATAATCAGGCGCTGCATGGTTATTGAGAGAATCAACGAACATTAAATGTGGATTCAATGAAGGATTCGATTCCATCGAATGAATCACTTAATGAGGCAACAAGAAGATTCAAACGAAGTTAATGAAAGAGTGAGAGAGTATAGATTATTAATGGTGAAAAGGGTTAAGTAATAATAATCAGGTGAGAGAGAGAGAGTACTTGACTTTTTTACCATCTTGTACTAATTATGTCAGGAAATGGCAAATCATGGCAAATCAAAGGATAAACAAAATGACTAAATTACCCTTTCCCTCCTAAACAAAGATTAGTGATGTGGATTAATGAGAACCACTAGTTGGGTTTCCGGGGGTTTTTTCGTTTTAGAGGGTTTCCTCCCTAGCTTTAGCCTATATATATATATATATATATATATGCATACGTCTCTCAAAACCTACCTCCACCAAAGCTGAGAGAATTACATTATTACTCTGTCATCGCTTCGTTTGTTATTGGTAGAACATGATTACATGCTAATATTAAAAATAATCGTATTTGAACCTAATAAATACGCACTTGATTACTTGAATTTGTAATTAGAGAGATAGTTTACCAAGTTTGGGTATCATCATCTGATCGTTACCAAGCAACGATCCACAATGAAAATGATATGACAATAGTCACCCTCAACGAGTCAAACGGTCTTTCAGAGGTGCCAAAGAGTAATCATACAAGAGTACGAAGTCGTAACTAACCCTATATACTGAATAAATCAAGCACTACCACTGTTATCGGCAGACAGATCAGATGTCGGCTTTTTAGCTGGTGGTTCAACTGAACTCACGGAGACTCGCTTCACTCCCCTCCCAACCACCCCGAGATGTGTTACTCCAGAATCGTCATTTGTGTGAGCTGTTGAAACAGTAGGTGACTCAAATCCAGAACTGTTGGCCATCATACCAATACGCGAAGACCGTGATCCTCCACCATCGCCATCGCCGCCGCCAGAAGTCTGACCACCTTTCACCTTGGCTGCCATCATTCCCAGTATATCAGATAGTAAAGTAGATGGATTTGACACCGCCTGCTGGAGATCTTCAAGCTGCAATTTTCACAATAATCATGCATAAATCTAACACCATATTAAGAAAAGAACTAGCATGTGGTTAAGTTTAAAGCTTGCCTTCTTTTCAAGTTCACTAGAAAGACCGGTGAGAATCTCAATTTCTTTTTCTTTATTAGCAACAGAATCGGCAGTTTGTGAAGCACTGGAGGATTGTCGGTTAAGAACTGCTGCCGCAGCATTGTCAGGTGGCACTGAACCAGATGATCCCTCTATTTCATTTTTGAGCCGTTGCAAACGAGCCTTGCAAACTGAAATAGCCTTTTGGCAATATGGAATTGATTCCTCAACCTTTGAAGCGATTTCTAGACATAAGCATATCCTGAAATTTCTGTAATCATCATATTAAGGAAATGCATCATCAGACATGAAGAAGCTGCAAAGCTAAAAGATCGCTATGGAATTATAAAGCATTGATCTTATAAAAGGATACAGTTCGGCTATATGACGGCTGTCTGGTTCAGCTAGGCGTTCCAACATTGATAATGCTTTCAGATAATCATTGAGGGAAGTATCGACATCCTCTATAAAGGCAAGGGAACACATAAGTATGTCTAATATATTGAGTAAATTTGCAAGTTGATTAATTACCAAACTAAATGCCTAAAGGCAGTTTGCAACATATGCATACCTCTCTCCAAAGCTACCTCTGCTAAAGCTGAAAGAATGTCTACTTTCTCCATCGTGTCACCTGGTTGTTTTTCAGCAATTGCCCTTGCAACATCAAGCATTTTCCATGCTAAATCTAGGTCAGATTCATCCTCATCATCACTTGCCTCATCATCTTCTTCATGATCTTCATCACCCCCATCTGTTATCAAAACCAAGCACATGATATCATCTGCATTGTGAATTACTTGAGAGCAAAAACAAAGTATGATAATTGTCTTTATCCAGCAAATTAAAATCCATTTTCATCTTCGCTTACTAGTGCATTGATCTAACTTAACTATTAAGATACCACATACAAACACACATTTGCAGATTTGAACTATGCTACATTATAACTTTAAAACTTCTTCCTTTAAATGTATGCTTCTGCATATATGGAGTATGAAGAAACAAATTTCTATTCAAATTCACAACTGTTGTTACTAACCACCTTCTGACACTCCCTGAGCATGTGAAGTCCCTTCTTTAGCTTTACTCGAAACAGAAGCTTCCCCGCTTTCTGCACCCTTAGCAGAACCATGTTCAGCACTCACCTCTTTCTTTGACACGGAACCTGAAACTAACGGATCAGACTCCTCTTGAGCCTTGTATAGAAGTGCACAACCATATTTATAATATGATCTCACACATTCAGGCGCAAGCTCGCCATAATGTGCAGCCCTAATCACAATCATACAAACAAAGGCATCCTCAGTAACTCAAATCACAAATGCTGAATAATTCAAGTCATGACATACTTTCAACAGTATCATTTTTTCATGCCCGTACACTAAAATTCAGAGTAACCACTAAAATCAATAACTTTGAGAGTTAGAGCATTCACATCCCTTCCACCATTTTCTACCTTATAATTTAACAATTATACTTTTTCAAAATTTATCTCTCATTTTATATAACTTCCACATCCCATCCACCATTTTTATCTTAATCTTAATCACAAACACTTAGCTACTGTAGCAATTTGCCAAAATATAGGGGTGGGGTAGAGATGCTGTAGTGAAATTTTAGTAGTTTTTTTTTTTTTTTTATTTTAAAGATAGGAGAGGGGTTGATGGATGGGATGTGAATGCTCTTAGTTGCGCTAATTAAGCTCTCTAAATATGTAATTATAGCAAGAAAGTATCTATCATCTATCTTATATAATAAAAGAAAATGACGGGGACACATGTCATTCATTGAAGGCATTAAATATTCCTTTCTCCCGCCTAATGCCCAATTACCAGTAATGGGGAACACGTTGATCTTAGACCCGACTGGAATACCCGGTCTTGTCACAGAAACCCAAATTCTCACTCACTTGCCATGACCAAGTGACCAACAATGTTCGAGACACAGTCTTTGATTAAAAATGTAATTATGTGTTCCGAGTGTGCACATGCTTTGATTTTGAAACAAATTTTGGTCATAAAGACTCCAATTTAAGATTGGGTTATAATCTGTTTAAAATCTGCTCTCTAAAACTGATAATTACAACTAGAAAGTGCAATAATTAGTTAAAATGCGTATGTACATCCAAACATCCCCTAATGATGATATGAAATTAGGTTTCATACTGATTTGTGTTTGGTAGTAATTACAAAACCAGATGGTGTGATGTTTGTGTTTCTGTGTTTTTAAGGAAGCTATTGATATGATTTTGGGATTCTTTTTACAGAAAGTTTGGTTGAATAAAGGTACAGGGAAAACTTGTGTTTTGATACATGTATATTATTCATCAAACTATATGGAAAAAACAAAGGTTCGTACCTTTCGCCATTTTGAAGTTGAAAAATTGTTTTTTACTTCATAATCTGATGTTTGTTCTATCTTTCATCGTGATTTAGGATTATTGCTGATTAACAAAAGCTGCAAATCCATAATCCTCAATTAAGATCAAATGTATGATTATCCCCCCCATAATGTGTAGAACAGTTTCATATTCCTTTTTGTAACATATAAACTGAGACCAGAAAGGGTTAACTTCAGCAATCTGTATGGCATAGGATGATTTCTTTATCTATGTAAATTGTAAATGCCTCATTTCCTGCTTCATTGTGTTTTTTGGTTGTTTTGATCTTTATAATTTCTTCAAAATCTTATGTCTCATCTGTGCCTAATTGTCAAACAATGTTGTTAGTACACTTTGATGTAAATGGTACCATTCATTGGGACCGCCAAAAACTTCTAGTTTTGAGTGATAAGGATGGGTTGGGTTTGTTTGTTTGTTTGTTTTTTAACGGCTAATGGTACACAACTCCTACTCACTACTAAATATCACCAAATTATCAACTTGCTTGAGATTGAGTAATTGAACCCAAGACCTCCCACTAAGGGGCAAGAGCCTCTACCAAGTGAGCTAGCCCCACACTGGCTTTTAATCTTATTTGATATCCACTATCTTATCTTCTTTATTCAGTTCTGTAGGATTATGCCAATTCTTTTTATTTTTGTTTTTTTAGTAGTCATGTGGTTAGGTCCATCAACGACCCTCATGATCACTTCAACGAATGCAAAGGGATGGACAGGATTGTGTATGTGCAAGGACTTTGCACCAACACAGGAGACATAAGAATGGACTATTCCAAAGGTTTGTTGTTAATTATATTATCCTGAAAAACTTTTTTTTTTAATTCAAATTGACCTTAGCAATAGGAAACCTGTTATTGTATATCTTGACTCAAGTCTTTTCCCTTTTACTTTGAGCCAGTCATGAGTTTGATAAATGAATTATGGCACTCAAGAACTGTGATTATGAGTAATCTAAAGAGTTGCAGCTATAAAAATTTACAAGTCATGGATAGTCAGCTGTGTAAGTTAAAAAATTGGACAACCAAAATAAGACAAAGAGTTCATTGTCATTATGAGAAATAGACAATGGCTTGGATATGAAAAGTCAAAAATATGATCAATCGAGAAACTTATCAATCAGAAACAATGAAAGGTTTGCATAAAAAGACGGTAAAATTTAGATTTAGTGCTAATGGAAAACACCAGATCAGTCTTAAAAAAGGTCAAATGCCAAACATGGATGCCAGGGGCGGATTTACAGCCATCTCGGCGGGTTCCCGGGAACCCACTCGGTTTCTAATTTTTAGTGTAAATGTATATAGAAAAAAAAGGAACCCATAAGAATATTATCAAAGGAACCCATTACAATATATTGTAGGTGGCTTAGTGGTAATACCCGGCATGAACATTCATGTGATTTCAGGTTCGATTCCCGTCCCACATGTTTTTATTTCCAGCTTTTTTTTTTTTGTTCAATTTATAACTATCAAAACCCTAACTCTTGACCTCCTCCTCCTTTCAAACAAACAACACAGTTACACAGACCTCCTCCATTCCAATTTCCAAACAAGAAAAATGTGACAGAGCTTCTCAAATCAAAATCCCCCTCAGACCTCCTCGGCTCCTCCTTGCTTACTGTCTGACGTCCGCCGCCGGCCGCCCCTCCGCCTCCTCCAGCCTGTAAATCCGCCCCTGCCTCCGCCTCCTCCAGCCTGCTGCCTTCGGACGTCGGCTCCTCTCCTCTCCTTGGCTTTGTAAGTTTATTGATTAGGCGATTAATTTCATGTTTCTTACATAAATTAGGTGATGAAATTTGATGTTTCTTACAGAAACATTGATCTTATTAAGAGAGAGTTTATTGATGTTATTACCCAAAATCTGTTCTTTTTCCACAAGAAACCACTCCATTTTGCCTCCTTGAAGTAGCCTTATTTTTCATCTTGTTATTATTATTATTATTATTAATCCTCTGTTGTTGCTGCTGATGGTTCTTGCTGTTGGACCCGTTGAACTTAGTGTTTGAAAAACAGAGACCCATTAGTTTATATGATCAAGATTGATCAAAAAGATTGAATCTTTTTATAAGGGTATTGTGGAAATGATTCAAATGAGATAATATTTTAGAGATACCCATTGGTTGTATGATCAAGATTGATAAAAAAGATTGAATCTTTTGATAAGGGTGTTGTGGGAAATGAATGATTTAAATTAGATATAAATCATATAATTCATGATCCCATGTGTGGGATGTAGTGAGAAACTGAGAAGAAATCAAGAAACAGAAATATAATGGAAATGAATTAATTAAGTAATAATAATAAATAAATAAATACAGTTATAAATAAGAAAGAGGAAAGTTTGAAGCTCTTAGTAGGAAAGAGGGAAGAAGGAAAAATGGTCAAAATAGTTGTTAATTTGGATAAAAAAGACAATCTTATGTATGAACTTAGCCACTACATTACTAATGTGAAAGAAGATAGTCGGTTTGACAATCTGGACGGGGTAAGTGATCTTGCCAAAAGGATGGTGGAAACAAGAAAACATATTGATTATCAGTTGGTCTATCGTTTAATAAAATTGTCACTAGTTTTACCGGTTGCAACGGCTAGTGTTGAAAGATGTTTTTCTTCAATGAAGTATCTGAAGACGGAATTGCGTAATAAGATGGGTGATGGGTACTTGAACGACACTTGCATTTGTTACATTGAAAGGAAGTTACTACAACAAGTTACGATCGAGAATGTAATGCAACGTTTTCAAAAGATGAAAACTCGTAGGGAACAACTATAGGTATGTTTTTTTATCCTTAACGGTGCTTTAAATTTCTAATGCCAATGTTTTTTTCATTATTACATCGTATTTTTTTTATGTGATGAACCTTATCCGACCCGAACCGGAAAAACCGACCCGAACACTTGAACCGAGCCGAAATTTTTATGTTTAGTCATATGAAATTGAAACACCTAAAAAAAGGAACCCAGTGAAAAAAATTCATGGATCCCCCACTGATGGATGCTAATGGAAGTCAAAGTCACAAGTCACAACGTGGGTCAAATGGATCAAATAAAATTATGGAAATCATTTACATTCTAGCAAGCAGGATCAGAATAAGCTACCAACAAATAAAGGCCAGTTTGGTTAAGGAACAAAGTGTTGACTGAATGATTGGTACCGTTCCGAATAAACAATAATCTAGCTCCGTTTGTTGAAGTCGTTATAATCACGTTTACAACGTGCACACGGAAACACCCTTTCAATCTTTACTGTATTTGAGGTCTACTAAATATCAACATCAAAATTGGCTTCATAAATATATAGTGAGTTTCAGCATAACTAGCAAGAGATTATTTATCATAACTGGATAATAATGGAGGCAACAGATAACATATTCAACACTATAAGATACCAACAAATATTTAGAGATTTATGAAATTATAATTGTTTAACCTATAAATCAATAACTGAATTGTGCTAACTAAACTTTCTAAACATGTAACTATAACAAAACAAATAAACTGGTAAACTAAAACATTATTCAGAAATTAGAAGTTATAAAACCCTAACCTGATTTCTAGGGCACGACTGAAGCAATCAGTGGCTTCAGCGTAATCTTCTTCTTTGTTGGCTTTGGATCCTCTGTCCATCAACTGTTGTGCGTAGGCTAGTGAGGTTTCTCCTTCTTCATCAGACGTAAGAACAGATGTTTCGGCGACATTATTATTATTATTGCAGGAAGACGATGTGCCACCCAAACCTATCGAATCGATTGTAGCTTCAACTGAAGCTGAAGGTTGAGGTTCGTCGGCCATTGATGAAATGAAAACCTTTGAATTGGGAGTGATTGAATGGTGCTGTGATTTGTAGATGTTTTATTAAGGAGTGCTTTGAAAACCCTTTGGCGGAAAAGATTATATGTGTTTCCTGTTTGGTTTGCTAGGCAAAATAATGGAAAAGAAAAGAACACATACATTTCCTTTCTTTCCTTCCCTCCGCTTCCTTTTAAATTTATTTTAAATTTGAAGGAAAACTAAACGAACTTTGTGTTTCCGAGTTAACTTAAAGAGGGAAAGGAAAGGAAAAGAATTGAAGGAAGGGGAGGGAAAGGAAAAGAAAGGATAAATATTCTTTCCTTCTATTTCCTTTCTTAACAAATAAATGTTCACAAATAAATTTCCTTAACAAATAAACACAAACATATAATTTTGTTCGTTAGTGTGTTCATGAACGGTTTCATTTATCCAATAAATCTTAACAAACAAATATGAACAAAGCCTTGTTCGTGTTCGTTTTGGTTCGTTTATAGCCCTACGGATGAGTCTGGAATTTTGGACCTCCAATTCCAAACTAGTTTATTTAACATAGGAGATGGTTTGGAATTCCAAACCAAGTGTGTGGTCTGGAATCCCAGACTAGTCCGGTTTGGAATGGGGGGAGCCACACACACACAAATATTTTATTATTTATTTACTTATTTATTTATTTTGTAAGGGTGGGGTGTGAGGTGGGGGTTTAAAATGGTTTATTGTTGTAGGAAAAATTGGAGTTTGAATAGTTATGGTTTGAAATGATATAACATTGTGATGTGACAAGTCTAGAATTTTGAACTAGTCCACTAATGTGGATGCTCTTAGTATAGGACTATACGGTAGTAGTGGTAGTCGTAGTCGTAGCGGTAGCGGCGGTAGCGGCGGTAGCGGTAGCGGTAGCGGTAGCGGTAGCGGTGGTGGTGGTGGTAGTAGTAGTAGTATTAGTATTAGTGGTAGTGGTAGTAGTATCAGTGGTGGTGGTGGTCGTCGTCGTCGTGGTCGTCGTCGTGGTGATGGCCGTGGTCATGGTCGTGGTAGTGGTGGTCGTGGTCGTGGTGGTCGTGGTGCTAGTGGTGGTAGTGGTAGTAGTGGTAGTGGTAGTAGCACTAGTAGTGGTAGTGGTAGTAGTGGTAGTGGTAGTAGCACTAGTAGTGGTGGTAGTAGTAGTATTAGTGGTAGTAGCAGTAGTATTAGTGGTAGTAGCAGTGGTGGTGGTGGTGATGGTGGCGACGGCAGTGGTAGTGGTAGTCATAGTGGTGGTGGGGCTAGTGGTAGTAGTAGTCGTAGTAGTAGTGGTCGTGACATAGTGGTAGTAGTAGTAGCAGTAGCAGTCGTAGTAGTAGCAGCAGTCGTGGTAGTAGTTGTAGTAGTAATAGCAGTAGTAGCATGTGGTGATGGTCGTCGTAGTGGTGGTAGTCGTCGTAGTAGTAGCAGTAGTAACAGAGTGGTAGTAGTAGTAGTAGTAGTCATAGCAGTAGTCATAGCAGTAGTCGTAGCAGTAGTAGTAGTAGCAGTAGCAGCAGCAGTCTTAACAGTCGTAGTCGTAGTAGTAGCAGCAGCAGTCTTAACAGTCGCAGTAGTAGCAGTGGCAGTGGCAGTAGCAGTAGCAGTCATAACAGTAGCAGCAGTAGTAGTAGGAGTAGTAGGAGCAACAATATATTTTCTAATCAAAATATCCATAACTGAACAGTTAGGAATTTTTGAGAATGTATTTTCTGATCAAAAGATCCATAACTGAACAGTTGTTAGGAATTGTTTGAGAATATATTTTCTAATCAAAAGATCTATAACTGAACAGTTGTTAGGAATTATTTGAGAATATATTTTTCTTATCAAAAGATCCATAACTAAACAATTGTTATTAATTGTTTGATAATATATTTTCTGATCAAAAGTTTCATATCTGAATAGTTGTTAGGAATTGTTTGATAATATATTTTCTGATCAAAAGATCCATAACTAAACAGTTGTTATTAATTGTTTAAGAATATATTTTCTGATCAAAAGTTTCATATCTGAATAGTTGTTAGAAATTGTTTGAAAATATATTTTATGATCAAAAGATCCATAACTGAACAGTTGTTAGGAATTGTTCCTGATCATTACAGAAATAGAACAATCATCTGGATGAAAATGAATAATCTCTCAAAACTTATTACGGGAAGCAAATGATAACGAAGATGAATGTTGTATCTATCATGGGAGTACTGAACAATAGAGATAATAGCTCCTGTTTCATCCGAGAAACTATTATTAAGTGTATTTATTTGGAGTGTTCTTGATCATGACATAATTCGTTTCAGCTTCTAGTGGTAACATTTGGTGATATTCACCAATAAGATCAAAACACTAAAACCAACAATGTTCAACACCAAATCTCATATGACAAAAAACAAAAAGGATCCACAACTGAACAGTTGTTATGAATTGTTTAAGAATATATTTTATGATCAAAAGATCCATAACTAAACAATTGTTAGGAATTGTTTGAGAATGTATTTTATGATCAAAAGACCCATAACAGAATAGTTAATCAATTTTGAATGAACATTTTAATCATTTATAAATTTTCAATTTACTTAAACAGCTTTCATTTTGAAAGAAAATGACATTCTTTAATGATCAACAACATATATTTATTCGTAACATTCTTAATCATCAATGACGTCGTATCTAGTTAATTGTATAATAACATTCTTAATCATCAATGACGTCATATCTGGTTCCAAAGGCAAAACTGTATAATACCCTCGACGACTGTTCTTCCATCCCCTTACCATAAACCCTACTTTTATTATTATTATTATTTTCAAGTTCATCGGGTGATGTGGCGCATTTACACCAATTTAATTTTTATATAAAAAATAAAATAAAATTATAACAATTCAATAAAAAAAACTTAAAAAAAACCCACCCAAACCCTACACAATTCTCGAGGGCTGACTTTTTTGTATTTCAAAACGCCTCGATATGGCCATAGCAAGGCGCTTTGATAACGGCTGGGAGGTTTAAGGAGACAAGTGGGAGGTGTGAATAGATAGAGCCTTAATAAAAAAAAACGTGAATAATATAATAATAATAATAATAATAATAATAATAATAATAATAATAAAAATGAAAAAAAAGACACCAGGCATCTGCTGGTTGGAGTTGTAGTGGGTAAACTTGTGGCCGAAATTTGTTGAGGCACTGGGTATGAACCACCCTTCCAACGCCAGTAACACAAATAAAAAAAAGCGCAAGGATGTGGGGCACACATCAATAGTAGCCGAACACGTGTCAATCCTTGTGACGCTCTTGCGTTGATTCCAGCCTCAAATTAAAGCCCTTTATTATTATCTTTTCCAAATAAAGGAAAAACCCCAACCCAAAATGTTTGTGGCTCACATTCACCCAACATTCCTGGACTCGACCTCTACTCCTCGTCTTTTATTCAACTCTTCTCTCTTCCCTTTCTTCTCATTTCGATCTTACACATTTCACTATAATTATTATCATTATTATTATTATTCGGTTAATCAGCGTCTGCTTCATGGAAGCTTGCTGCTGAATGATTCAAAATCGGACGGAGAGTATGTAAATGTAATCTAATCTAATCTAATCTAATCTATAGTTGTTGTTTCCGCTTCTCGATTGGTTATATGGTTTGTGATTTTGCTCTACTGATTAAATATTTTTATATGTATTTATCTCGTTTTTTATGTTGTGGTTTCGAAAGGTTTTGGCATCAACAAGCTTGTTTTGGTGAGATTCTACTGTCACTACTACTACTGTTGCTACTATTGTTTTTTTTTTTGTATATATATATACATATATATAAATATATATATATATATAGCTATTGAGATGCTAAGTAGTTACTGATGCATATATTTGTTAATCTGTTTTATATGAAAATTGTGTTGTCTTGCTTCATCCTGTTTGCAGAAATTAACTAATGAATTAGCTAATTAGTTACTGATACATATGTGAATAAATTAGGTAGATACAGCTATTGATTATGCTAAGTAGTTACTGATGCGTATTTGTTAATCTGTTTCCATTGAATTGTGCTGTGTTGTCTTGACTTTATCCTGATTCCAAAAATTAATAAATAAATTAGCTAGCTACAAATATTGATATGCTAATTAGTTACTGATACATATGTGAATAAATTAGTTAGATCTATTGATATGCTAAGTAGTTACTGATGCGTATTTGTGTTGTCTTGACTTTATCCTGATTCCATAAGTTAATAAATAAATTAGCTAGCTGCAACTGTCGAGATGCTAATGAGTTAGTGATGCTAATTTGTTAATCTGTTTTCATGAACTTGTTGACCTTATCCTGTTTGTAGAAATTAACGAATTAATTAGCTAGCTGCAACTGTTAATATGGTAGTTAGTTATTGATACAAGTTAGTTAATCTGTTTGGATGAAATTGTGTTGTTGTTGTTACATTTGTCGATCGTGTTTTGAACTAGTGTTACGTTATCAAGTTTTGTTGAATTCTACAACGGCTAAGCTATTTGGATTTGGATGCTACGAGGGGGCTTTTGCATCCCTACTTGTTCCACAGGATTTGAAGCAGTCCCCTCTCTAGATGGAGTCCTCCTCTGGCTATGGAGAAAATCACAACATCAAGGTTGTTTGTTTGTTTATTTATCATGAAGTTATGAAACCAACATCATCCATCTTATGGATGTTATCTGTAATTTGAATTCAAATCCTTGTTTTTCAGACAAGAAAACCCTATACAATAACGAAACAACGGGAAAAATGGACAGAGGAGGAGCATAATAGTTTTTTAGAAGCCCTGAAACTCTACGGGCGAGCTTGGCAACGGATTGAAGGTAGCGATGGTTTTTGTCTCTTTTCATTTGCCTGGAATCTTACAATAATTGCCTTAGTTTCTGAAAAAAACTATATTCTTGGTTCATGTATCTGCAAATTACATTTATTTTCACCCTAGGAGATGATTAAATGGAGACACCCTTTTTTTGTTGCTAATGCAGAACACATAGGAACTAAGACAGCAGTGCAAATCAGAAGTCATGCACAAAAGTTCTTTACAAAGGTCATTTAGTTGCTTTCGCATATGTGTTTTATCATCAATTTACATCATAAGTGAACATAGTTGTTGCTAACGTTCTCTGCGTACCTTTTGCATTTTATTTTGTATAGTCATGTTGACAAAATTTATTTCACATTTATAACCATATTTTACTTTCTCAAGACAAGCTACCAATATTGGGAGATGTTTGTGTTGAATAAGAGTCTCATGAAGTACCAACTTTGG
This sequence comes from Ambrosia x helenae, assembly GCA_030844895.1. Taxonomy (NCBI): domain Eukaryota; kingdom Viridiplantae; phylum Streptophyta; class Magnoliopsida; order Asterales; family Asteraceae; genus Ambrosia; species Ambrosia x helenae. The sequence continues at coordinate 62,189 of JAUTDX010003040.1, forward strand.
TGGCTTAGGCGTAGATCATCATTGGTTGTTTACCTTAATGCAACTTAGCTTGGGCGTTGGTCAGTTATAGCTTAGGCGTTTGTTTGATTTGGGCGTTTTCTTCTTGTGAGCTTGTGGATCGTCAACATAGAACTCATGTAATTTGACTATTCCAAAGCTGGCCTTATATGTGTTGCCCTAATGGAACGAAGGCTTACTATCTTGATGACTATATACACTGACCATTGACGCTCAAGATTGTTGAACAAAATCTACATTATGGGCTTGATGCATGTGAAAAATTAAGCCTAGTTTTCTAGGTTGTGCAAACTTGGGAGTAGGCAATTAACGGAAATTGATTACTATGGAGTGAAATACACTGTATTCTTGTAATTTTCTCTTGTTCTTGCACCTTTGATCTGTCTTGCAATTGTATTAACGAGTTGGTATCAGAACGTGGAGTTTTTCGCTTTTTTTTCTTTGGAGCAATTGCAGAAGACGGTTAAGTGAGGATAAACAAGTGTGATTGTCAAGATTACTTGTCCTTGTAGAATTCACATGAGGCATTGTCTGAGTTAAAACTTTAGAAGATGAAGCAGAGGGATAGAGATCTTTAAGATCGGCTAACACTTAACGTGGTTAGGTTGGCTTTGGTGAATGTGTTTCTTACAACATCATCAAGGCGTTGTCTGTTATGTATGGGAGGTCAAACTGATTTGAATAACACTTTCTTGATTTGATAGTTATTTAAGACATGGATGCATGAAGATGCTTTTCTTACTATTAGAATATCATACGGGTTAGTAGTCATTAGGTTAGTCGTTATCAAGATTATGCCCATTAGGATTAGGGTTTCCCTGTCTGCTGCCGTTGGAGCTGTTTTCCGGCGGCTTCCGGTAGGGATTTTTAGATTTGTTATTTCATTATCTACGACAACTATTTGTAGCTACTCCTTCACCAACTTACTAACACCATTTTCACCTTCTCTCTAAACCTCCACTGACCACTGATGATAATCTTGGGCTCATGTTTTGATCTTTACCATCTGTCTCTATTCGTTGTCATATGGAGAAGATTTAAGAAAGATTGATGTATTACTTGTCGGAGCACCCACCGATAGTTAAGGCCTAACCTTAATGATAACTAAGCTAATACATACTAACACTCTTCCTCAAGCTAGAATGTATATATCAAATGCTATAAGCTTGTATATATATTCATCATAAGTACCTCGAAGGAAGGGGGCGTCTTCTTCCTTTTATGACTCCACATGTAGAAATCCAAGACATGAACAATTGAACAAAGTAGCGAAGTTTAATACAACATCAAGCCCTGAGGAAACAATTCTGTTTCATCCATGTTTAATCAAATGTAGAAGGAGAACTCCTACATGGTTTACTAAAACCTAGCACCAACATCCCATGAAGCACACACTCAACAAACGTTCGCATTCTGGACTCTGTATTTGTACACCATGGAGTAGATTGATGTTGGTAAAAGGATCGCTAGGATTTAGGACTATTGAGTCTTTTTGCTAGAGAAAAACCAACATCATTATGAGGATGGAGTGGTTGAAAATGCAAAAGAACGTGATGGAAAATGGTGATTAATGTACGAAGCCTATAAAGGAATCGCGTCATCTAGAAGACATATGACAAGAAGAATACGCGACCAAAGGGGCGCATGCCTAAAGTAAAGCAAATGAGCCACTAGAATATGTTGGTTTTTTCTAGCGCCACAACCACTGGGTGTCACAGAGTTCGGCGACTGCCAAGAGGATGTCGACGAAGGTGATGTTAATAAAGGGAACCAAATGTAGAGTTTAAAAAATTATCAAAAAACTGGTTGAAAACCAAAAGAACATGGTGTATGTTGAAATGTTGCAGCGAACACAGTGTTGGTGGTTGTGCAATTTCACTCACTTGAAAAAAGAAGCGGTGGTGAGGTTGATAGTTGCAGGATTTGATGCACAACAGCCAAATGTGGTTGCCGGAAGAAATACACAACGGTGGATGGTTAACCAGAATTGGTACACCGTGATAAAAGGTGGTTGCTGGAATTAATACAACGGCAGAACTGCCAGAATCGATACATAACGATGGAAAGTACTACCAGAATTTGAATTCATATAGGCAATGTGTTGGCAACTAGGGTTTAACAGCAACTTGGCTCTGATACCATGTAAAGGTAAAAGAAATAATTTATTGTGATATCTGCCTATCTGGTATGTTACAATCTACCGATCCATATAGACAAAATACAAACCCAGTTCCTAATGGGCTAAGCTAATGGACCAAACCTTAATGACGGCTAATTCCCATATATTCTAACATGATATATACCCTCTAGCTTGAGGGGAGTACTAGAATATGCTAGTGTTAGTCGTCATTAGGGTTAGGCTCATTAGCTTAGCCCATTACGATTGGGTTTTGTATCTCGTCTATATATACTTGTATATTGTAATATTCTAGAAAAATCAATCTCAATAAGTATCGCTTTTACCTTTACATGTACAAATTATGTGAACGTTTTCAATACAATTCTATTTTTGTTCGTTTGTGTGAAGATTGCATTCTATGACGAAGTACACACACTGCAATTTTAAGCTCACTTTTTAAGTGATTTGATCCTTAGTGAAGATGTTCCTAGAAAAAATGCAACCATATCAAAAAGATTGGACCAATGTAACACTCTAGGAAAATCCCACATCGGCCATGGACGGGAGAGGTTCTTGGTTCATAAGGAATGCTCCGCCTCCTAATTACTAACTCGTTTTGGGCTTAGTTGGTTGTGTAGCACTGAGAAAACTCCACAAGTTAGCGTCTTAGGTGAGGTGGTACTAGGATGGGTGACCCAAGGAAGTCTCCAACGGGGCAACCATAAACAAATCAGTGAGTTCCTAGATGGGAAACCCATCAGGGGCAAACGGACAATATTGGTGGTGGAGAAGGGCCGGATGTTACAAAATAATAACTCTAGTGAGTATTCAAATTCCTTATTGAGTTGAAGGGGTAAAAGATTTGAGAGAAGTCAAGGTAAATGCTAGAGGAATGGCAAGCCAAGGTAGGGAGATGATTCCTTTTCATTCAGAAGTGTTTCTTCGCATGAAACTTAAAGATGGTGATAAGGATAAGCTTGAGGCAAAAGCCAAAAAGTGTACATTCATTATGTTATGATTCATATGAGATGAGATATCATTTTTTAGATAATCTGAATAGAAAAGTCATTAGATTGAAAATGCTCTTCACAAAGAAAAGGGCGCGCAACAGATTTTGAAACAAAGATAACACGAAAGAGGAAAAATATGTTATGTTTGAAGACAATACAAAAGTTGACCATGCCACACGCATGATGCACCTATAGGTTTTCAGAGGTTGGTGAGTTTAAGAACCAAATTCTGAAACTAACGGGAGCTTAGAAACATATGGAACACGCTATGAAAACTCCATATTTAAGGAGATCCACTACACTTTCACCATAAAGGCCCTAAGTTAAGCTAGAAGCTTAAGTCATCCATTAAGGATCAAGACCTCCATTAGATAGTACTTCCCATAGGCAATTATATGCTTAATGCCGGTTGAGAGTAAGAATATAAGCAGAGTAGAAGAAGAAGGGGGAGAGGGAGGGGGGGATGATTCCGAATACTGTCTGTAAGAGCAATGACTATTCTATATACGTTGACTACAGCTGGCTCAGTGAAAAAGTAGTTCTAGGCTGATGATAAATTTTCAGCTTTCACAAACGTAATACTTATCACTAATTGCTATAAAACTGCTTAATACACAACGGGTATATCTAAACTAACTTGCGATGCTAATATTTTTATCACCATATCTATACTAACAAATTCTTATTCAAAAGCCATAAGTTCAAAATAATCCATATAGTGGGAGAAGGCTATGAAAGGGGGAAAAAAACTAGTGCAATTGAGAATAACCAGACGTGGTCTTTGATTAAGTTCCTAGCATGTAAGAAATCACTACAGAATCTAATGGGTATTCAAGGTTAAAGACGAGCATGGTGGCAACAAGAGGTACAAAGCCGATTACATTGAGATCTTCTCTCCAGTTGTGAAGAACTACGATCAGATCAGTCTCAAGTATAGTGGTTGTAGATGATTTACATTTAAGCTTCAATATGATTCCAACAGGCCTACTCTGATCTCACTCTCGAGCTGGAATCCGAGCTTCTAGACCTTGAAGAAAATATCTACATAGTACATACACAACCTGGAGGGGATCAAATGGCTGAAAAGAAAAACTGTGTGCAAACTGAAGGAAAAGTGCACGTGGAATGGTACTTGACGTTTGACAACTTTATATAGGGGAGCGGATACATGAGCCATGCCATAGATCACTGCTGTTACTCGAGAAATTTCAAATCTCACTCCCTCTTACACAATACGTTGCTGTATTTTGTTTGATATGCTTATAGCAGGATCATACATCAGAAAAAATCTATCTTCCTTATTTCTCCTATGCCAAACATGAGGGGTGGATTCATGTGGAAGCAAGGGGGTTACTTACTTCTTATGTTAGATACAGTATACTTGCATTTTGCTTTATCGTTCACAATAAGCATTCAAAGTTAAAAGTTGCAGGCTGTTATCATGGACTTCTAAACTTGAGGTCATAATTTCATCTCTTATTAGCCAACTCCTCTACTTTTAAGTTTTCTAGGTGGAAGGGCATCATGATGAGCTGTAAAGTTGTATAATGTTAGGTTTTGTTACTTCACAAAAGTCTTACTTTAGTTTGTATAATTGTAAACTTCTGCTTCACCTACCTTTCTAGAGTTGTTAGCTTTCCTATTTTGTTC
>JAUTDX010003041.1:0-48051 GCA_030844895.1 Ambrosia x helenae
GGGCTTGAGGTAACCGGTGCAATCCCTGATGAGTTAACCATTGGGGTTTACCTCAGAAACGGGCAAAACCCCATGTTTAAGCCAACCGGGGGCCACCATCTTTTTGACGGCGATGGGATGATCCACGCCGTCAAATTGGGACCGAATAATAAAGCAAGTTATTGCTGCCGGATCACTCGAACGAACCGGTTACAACAAGAATTATCGTTGGCCGACCTTGTTTTTCCTAAGCCTATTGGCGAGTTGCATGGCCACCTTGGCTTGGCTCGTCTCGCGCTTGTTTACGCTAGAGGCGCAGTCGGTTTGTTGGATACGGGTAAGGGTATAGGTGGCGGCGAATGCGGTTTGGTTTATTTTAACTCGCGTTTGCTTGCTATGTCCGAGATGATTTACCGTATGTTGTACGTGTAACACGTGATGGAGATCTTGTAACAAGTGGTCAAGTGGAAGGTTTGATTATGACGGGCAGGTTAACTGCCCGTTAATTGCACACCCTAAACTAGACCCCCGATACAGGTCAACTATTCTCGTTGAGTTACAATGTTGTAAATAACCTTACCTTAAATTCTTGGGTTCGAACCAAACGGTCGTAAGTCACGTGAGGTTTCCATAACATTAGACCAACCGACTATGATTCATGACTTTGCAATCACGGAACATCACGTGATTATTCCGGATCACCAAGTTGTATTCAAGTTGTCACAAATGGTCGGGGCAAGTCACCCGTGGTTTTTGACCCGAATAAGGTATCCAGATACGGGATCCTATCGAAAACAGCCGAAAACGAATCGGGTATACAATGGATTGACGTACCCGATTGCTTTTGTTTCCATATATGGAATGCATGGGAAGAAAATGACGTAAATGGTGACAAAGTAGTTGTAGTAATCGGGTCATGCATGACCCCTCCAGAGTGCCATTTTCAACGAAATGCGAAAACACACTCGCTTCGAAGCGAATTACCGAGATTCGGTTGAACACGACAATTGGAGAGTCGACCCGAATGGTTATCGGGTCGGGTTTGAATTTGGATGCGGGTACTATTAATAAAAAACAACTAGGACGTAAGTCTCGGTATGTGTACTTAGCAATAGTTGAACCCTGGCCAAAATGTAGTGGCATGGCCAAGGTTGATTTGGAGAGTAGAAAAAAAAATAACAGAGTTTTTCTACGGAACAAACGGTTTGGTGGTGAACCGTTTTTTTGTTCCCGTAGAAAAATGGGGAGAGTGAAGACGACGGTTTATATAATGAGTTATGTTAGAGATGAAGATAGCGAAAAATCGGAATTGGTTGTGGTTGAGGCTTCAAGTATGAGGAAATAAGTAGAGTGAAATTGCCTGGTAGAGTACCATATGGTTTTTCATGGTACGTTTATTGGTACCAAAGATTTGGAAAATCAATACTAAACATGTTTATATCACGATTCATCTTACCTCCAGATCAAATATCACCTTACCTCTATCAATTAACTATAAAATGTTATAGTAATGTTAATATGTTTAGATAATCACCTAAAATAAGGTTGTTGGGTCGGTCTGCTGTGTAAACAACATTAATATAACCCGTCAGAAGAGTGACATTTCAAAAGAGTATAGTGTAAGAATATTAAATATATATCAAGCATGTGAAAATCATGACAATAAGATAAGTATGTAAAGTGAGGGCTGAAAATCGGGTGGGGAAGCCATTTATAGATTTGGGCCTAGCTGAATTGGGCCCAATAACGTACATTTTCGAGAACAGAGAATAATTGGTTACAATTTCTTGTTACAAGGATTTAAATGACAATTTACATGCGTGCAAGCTATAGGCTATTAAGAACCATAGGAATTGATTCTAACATGAAGCATTTGGATGTTGAGTGCAAGTTATTAAAAGTTAAGATTGTTGGACTTGATTCTAACAGGAACCATTTACGACATATTATGATTTTTGAGAAATAGTGAACATCAAGAAAATTAATCAAAAGTGAAACTAATTTTATATGTACACGTAAAACAACCATAAATAAGTTATAAGACTCTGTGTTGTTGCTCGCGAGCGAGCTGTCGCGAGTCACAACTTGATTCACATGGATCGCTCACACCACAACACCTCCACTCGAAAGGTCTCACAAGCGAGCCAACGCTACCACACTCGCATGTGGTAGCGGATAAAATTCGACCATTGGCTGGTCAAGGTTGACCGTTGGGTGCTGCGAAATACAATGAACCAACTATCAAGACTTCCAATATGCAAATTGTAATGGGAATTACATTTTTTAAAGGGATATTGGATTTTATTAATCCGAACTTTGACAAATTTGGCCAATATTAATCCCAACTTTAAAAATTGCCTCTGCCGGTTCCAACTTGTAAAATATTTTCCTTCACTGGTCCTTTACTAATGGTGATCTTGATCAGTTGACCAGCAATAAAATGAAGCTCATTATGTTGAAAAAAAGACGATCAAGACCACCATTTGTAAAGGACCAGTGAAGGAAAATATTTTATAAGTTGGGACCGGGCACAGACAATATTTAAAGTTGGGATTAATATGGCCAATTTTGTCAAAGTTTGGATTAATAAAATCCATATCCCTTTTTTAAATCATCATAATATATGTTGACTTTATCTTATATGTGTTATTGAAGGAAATACAATAATCTATTTAGTGGATTGATATATATTTACCGAAGACGGCCAAGGAGAAATGGTGGCTAAACTAAAATAAATGAGGGGTTGTATCAAAAATGTGGTGGGCAATTACTTCCGGAAAATGCAAAAAAAATATTAAACAACCTTTAGATTAGTCTGTTTTCTCTTTATTCCAGATTTATGAGCCAGTCAGTAGATTATTTTCCCAACTATGTTTTTACTGCATACTACTATGAAGGTACTTTGATACATATTTATATGTAGATTCAGAAGGTGTTTTATATTTCACATTGTTACATGCTTGACGTAGCATATTTATATTAAATTTTTAGTCATCTTTTTCTTTAATTATGATGGGGCTACCAATGATTGGAATGACTACTCACGATACCTAAATCCTGATGGAGTCGATATGTCTAATTTAATATTTTTTTTGGTATAATTAGTTTTGTGATTTGTTGATAGCATCCGGTTTTTAAAGACTAATGTTAACATTTGGCAATAGTTTTGCTACATGGGGTTTACGGTGATATGTAGGTTATGGTTATGGTTAGACCAGTGGGTGTGGGGGCGGCATAGGAGCATCAAGCGGATGCCGGGCCTCTCTACACCACCCCCCAGGGCCGGCATAGGTGGAGGGGCGGCATGGGAGGCATATTTTTGCCGTTGATGCCGTGCCAATAGTTGGGTTTTAATTGATTTTTTTATTATTTTAATATTTCTGACCAATGAGGAGGCCCGTCATCATAGTGCACACCACCCCCTTGGAGGCCCATCATCAAGATGCCTCTCCTCCCACTCCTACGTGGCGTCTACGTGGCGGCCCATCATGAAAATGTCACCCCTCTCCACACCCACTAGTCTTATGGTTATGCAATTTATAGTCCTTATTCACTTATGCCAACAATTGGTTATGATGGTCATGATGGTCACCTTTGTGATGCTTGGCAGTACTATATCTAAGTCCTATTTTCGACCACTGAATGAAAAAACTTATCGCACTCAACTTTATAGAAACGTATACAACATGCTCAGTGACAATTCATCTGTGTTGTAAATTTGTGCCACCCCCACATCGCGCAAGTATTATGGAATGAAAATGTTAGGAACCCGTAATGGGTTGATTCGTATTAGATATCGTAATCCTATATGATATCAGTCGAGCACCCGCTGTAATGCGCGGACAATCCCAGTAGTATTTAATAAAGGATAATCAACGAGACCGTACAACCCCACATCCACATGGGGAAATTCAATAACAAGGTTTTCACCATACATACGTGAACACAATCACTTGGCCATACATATGCATGATTGCTGTTATATGATAATTTAGTGGGTCAATTTCTATTATTTAATAACACTTTTGATTTGCGTTTATATGTTATATTTTAATCATTACTTTATAAAATACGAAACAAACCAAGTTACATCTGGATAATGGGTAAGCGAGCAACAAGCTGCGCCGCTATACCCTTTTGAATCGCAAAGCCTATTCTACTAAATACAAACTTTTGGTTCCTCGGGCTTTGCGAAACCAAAAAGTTGCCCGATACAATTTATATTTTTAGTTACTTTTATGTTAGAGACTACTATTTTAAAACTCATATGCAAAGTATTGTGTACAGAACATATCACCAACCAACTAGTTTATTTCATTAGTTTTTATAACTCATAATTGTATATCTTCTTTAGGGATGATAGGAGGTCGGCTTGTTCGACTCCAGCCTCAAAAACACGGTTCTTTTCTCATTCCACTCTCGCGTTCCCCTCCTCTCATCCCACATGATTGTTGTTATATGATTTCTCCCATTCTCTTCCTGTCACGTCATTTATCGACCCTGATCCTCTCTTATCGTGACATTTATCGACCCTGATCCTCTCTTATCCACTGCATATGTGAGCTCACCGATAACCGGATTATGGGTGCTCTCTAACATCACTCATAGTAATACTCCCTCCGTCCCAATTTAAATGTCCATCTTTCCATTTTTGGTTGTCCCAAATTAAATGTCGATTTCCAAAAATAGAAATGCAATTTTCAGTTTTGCCCATAAAAGACAAAACACAATCAAAGATTTGAGGATATTATTGTCATTTTACCATATACAAATAAAAGATTTCTTATTACGTGTGTTTGTAGGGCTCAAGACATTTAAATTGCGACGGAGGGAGTAAATTTTTAAGGGATCAATATATATGATAATTTAGTAATTGTTGGATTACTAAATGATTTTCATCCTTTTAAGCACTGTTTTGAAAACCGGACCGGACTGGTCAAGTTCGGGTGTTTGGACCGGCATGCAAGTGAACCGGCCTCGGACAGGAAAACCGCCCGGTCGGACCGGAAAACCGGGGGGTCGGACCGGTTTTTTTTTATTTATTTTTTTTGGGTTTCAAAGCATTTTTGCCCTGGTTCGTTGGACCGGTCGGACCGGTGAACCGCTCGGGGGTCCGGTTCAACGTCCGGTCCGGTTCTAAAAACCTTGCTTTTAAGTTTAATGTACGTGTATGTCAACTAATTAAGTTTTCTGGTTTTCTATATACACAAAGAAAATCATTTTAGATGACTAAACTTTTGCTATAAGAACCATTCTAAACCTTAGGGTCTGTTTGGTATGTGGTAATAGAATGGATGAGGGAATGAAATGAACAAGGTAATGCAATGGATCATTAACATTCCATGTTTTGTTTGGTTGCCATAGGGGAATGCAACAAAACATTACTTTGTGTTATTGGATAGGTAGGAAAGGATGAATGAATAAAATCGGTGGTTAGTGGCGGTGGTCAGTGGCGGTAATGGTGGGTGGTAATATGTGGCGGTAGAGGCGGTGGTGGGTGGCGGCAGTGGTGGTGGCGGCGAAGACGGTGGAGGTTGATGGCCGTGATGGTGGGTGGGCGACAATGATGAGTAGTGGCGGTGGTGGTAGGTGGTAGGTGGTGGTGTGTGGAAGTAGCGTGGTTGTGGGTAGTGACGACGGTGGTGGGTAGTGGCAACGGTGGCGATGGATGGCGGTCATGGTGGGTGGGTGATGATGGTGAGTAGTGGCGATGGTGGGTGGTGGTGGTGGGTGGCGGCAATAGTGGTGGGTAAAGGAAATTGTGGTGAGTGACGGTGGTAGGTGGTGGAGGTGGCGGTGACTGGGTGATAGTGGTAGGCGGCGGTGGGTGGTGTAGGATAGCGGTGGTGGTGGATGGGTGGGTGACGGTGGTGGTTGGCGGTGGTGGTGGTGGGAGAAGGTAGTGGTGGCGGTGACGATGATGGTGGGTGGTTGCGACGACGGTGGTGGGTGGTGACGACAGTGGTGGTGAGTGGTGGCAACAGCAGTGGTGGGTAGTGGGTGGTGGTGGTGGGTTATGGTGTTGTTAGTAAAGGGTGAATGAGGATGAAATGAAAAAAAAATATGTTTATGTAGATGGAATGGTTTTGAGGGAATGAAATGCCTTTTGGAATGAGTGATTCTATTCCTTTAACCTACCAAACACCCTATTTTTCATTACCTCGTAATGGTTCATTCCATTCCCTCTTCCATTCCATCATACCAAACGCTACCTTATAACTTACGATCAATAGTTGTAATATATAGATAATTTTTATTTTACATTACTTACATATTTACATTTATATATACATACTAGTAGAAAACCTGAGCGTTGCTGCGGGAGCGATGATATATAGTAGTGTCATTGTGGATTTACGTACCTCATGCGAGCCTTAAAAAATATGCCACTTAGGTCTTCTAAATTGGTATACATGGGTATTGATCTTATAAATATTATGAAGCCGTATGGGTTAACAATTTTTAAGTTTTAAATGGATTATTATTGAGCTCTCAACTTTTAAGTATTAAATGAGTTTTCTATTTAAAAAAAAACACACACTATATAGGAAGTTTACAATAACAACAAAATTGTGCCCCTGATTAAATAAAGTGGGCCCAAAATGTTTATCTTGACATTTTCTTTTAGAAAAAAATTGTTACACTTTTCAGGGGTTAAAATTAGTCGCTTTCATCACCAAAAGCCCTAAAAATATTGAAGTGCCTAGTGAATGTGATTTGTCTATACAATATAACAACCATACTGTTTAATGAATCCTATTTCTCCACATAAAATATACTCAACACTTTTGAGATGTGTGTGTTTTTTATCTACATGTATTTAATCAATAATTATTTTATGAGTTTATAGCAAAAGACCTATATGTCTTATATGCATCTCGTTTTTTAATTAATTAATCTACGGACATAAAAAGTTTCCACAAGTTTCAATAGTCACTATGCACAGAAATTATAAAGAATTTAATCCCAAATTGCAAAATGTTTAGGAACACAAAGTTATTTGTTGCCTCCTTTCAATAAATAAATTTAATATTATTAGATGTACAAGTGGGTTTTGCTATGAGGGGTACTATTAAAAAGTTTTATTTGAAATTTGGGATTGAAGCAAGAAACGTTTTACATCCCATCTTTAAAATTAGGTGATTTTACAATTTTAGCCATCTTTGGCTCTCAGTAAAGTAATAACATACAATAAATTACTACCATATATTATACTTGGGAGGATCAAGATAAGGTAGATCATACTTTATGAAAGAAAATAAATTTACTTATAAACCTAAGTCTATATTTGAAATTGATGGTTTCAATATTGTTATTTGGTAATGCTTTAAATATACAAGAAATGATTCAATTAATCACATAAAAACTTACCACATTATTCGGACAGGTGTTGCTTGATGTATTTATATGGCAGGCAATTGCCCAGGATGAGAAAGAAAATGATAGTGAACACACACGTGCATAATATGCAATGGAATAGATAAAGAAATGAAGGTATGCATACTGTACAAACTTAGGAAGGTAACCCAAGCATTTGGGTATGATTCCGCCAAGCTCTAAAGGCAGTTGACCAGCCAACCCATTCGATTGCAGGTTTCTGAACATATACAACAAGCTTCACACATAAGAGAAATTATTATAAAATGGGAAATGAACATATTGTTGTTCAAAACAATGAAGAAAACTTACAATATAACAATGTTAACCAAATTCCCGATTTCATGAGGAATAGGTCCAGATATCTGGCTCGTCCCCAAATTTAAAATTTTCAGGTTCTTTAGTGTTCCAAGTTCTTTTGGTATTGAACCAATGAGTTTTTTTTGCGATGTAAAATCCTACAAGCAAAACCATTTGTAATTAAATATTCAATTTTCATTAGGTTCTTTAAGGTGATATAAGATGTTTAAAGGAAACATACAATTCTTGTAAGGAAGCAAGCTGAAATAGTTCACGAGCAATAAATCTTGTTATAGATGAGTGAGAACTGTTCCTGTAGAAACAAAAACACACACAACAAAAGAAAAACATATTAGATTCATTGCTTAATTAATATTGAACTATATAATTTGATGTACCAACTCTCATCTCAGCGAGACGGGTTTCACATAATCATTCCAAATAGTTATATCTCACGTATGAAGAGGAATCGACTCTTCCAATGAAGATGATAGGTGAAGTTAGGAGACTACGATGTATTAGTATAAGAAAATAATGGAGTCTGGAAGGTTAAGAGTGAGATGAGAAAATTGCATTGAAGTTTCTATAATAACTAAAAACGGTTTCATGTGTTAGGAATTTTTGTGATCCATCTTCAATTCACTTAAAAATCTACTTAGTTTGGTTTATTAATAAGTAAAATTGATGTGGCCTTTAATGGGGGGTTTTTAATAGGTGGGTATTAATAATATAAGTTATATGGTGAAAAAGATCTTTGGTATGTATTACACACATAGACAATGTGCATAATTTGTTATACATAAGGGGCAAAAAGGGAATGAAATGATAAAAATATAGAGATTTGTAAATAGGCTTTTCATATGCCATCTTAAAATTGATGTGAAATTACCTTTAACGACATGCTTGGTCCTTAATAAGGTAATTAGTGGGTTGGCCCGCACGATGCGGCGGGTGGCACCAAGCCTCTTTTAGATAGGGTGTTTTTTGTAACTTGCACCAATGTCGCACGTTTTATAACAAACCGTAAGGACTAAGGAGCGTCAAATTTGATGGGACATGATGGGTGTTAATTTCTGTTACAAAGTGAAATCGTTATCCAAATGCAGTTAGGAAGATCAAATGGCTCGGTATCGTATATAGATGCATTAATGAACAATTCCATATTTAATTGACAATTTTTAAAATTCTTCCACCAAACTTAATTAATTTTTTTTCTTAATTGACATGTTGACCTCAAATTAATATTGCGGTTACCGGCTTCAATATTTGATTGCTTTTTAATGACAATTTGATTGTTTCTTATATGTATTTTATTTATAAGCTTCATCATATTTATATAGTTTTTATATAAAGCTACTAATGAATAAATGGTTATGTACCCTTTCAAATACCCATGTTAATTTCATGATTAACTTATAGATTTAATATTTATCTCTACTACATTATAAAGAGTAAGCATTGAGCAATGGGCAAACATGTCCAACTTGGTAAAGTTAAGATGGGATGTGAAAAGCCATGTGCTTTAACCCTTAAATGTCATATAAATCTTCCCCAAATTACCCTTCAATGCATTAAGATACTTGTACCATGTAGTAGAGATAAATATAGGGTTTATTTTCTAGATAATTTTCTATATTTGCTCGCAAAATCCGTTCAAATTCTTATATATAATATCATGGGGTATGACCACAAGCTTCAAATAATTATATTCAACAAATATTAATTTTACATTTTCTTTCTTTCTTTAAAATTGCATATGTTTATATAAATATATACAATGTCGTTCATTATGAGAATTGCTGAAACAAATTACTTTATCTTTATCTTTATACTTGCTCCCTCTTTATCTTTATTTAATTTTCTAGGTCACGCATCTCTACTATGGTGAACCATCAGGCGTTTTGTTCTGCCCATAATCATCACCATCAAGTCAATACTACATTATAAAGGAGGAGACATGGACAAATATGTCCAAATTGTCTAAAGTTAAGATGACATACCAAGAGTTTCTTTACAATTTTCTAAATTTTACAATTTTTCTTCCCTAAATGCTCCTAGAAGATAATTAACTTTTATATGAAAATGGAACTCACCCAAACTAAATAAGCACATGGGATAGCAATATTTTTGAACAAATTTCATATAATGGCGATGAAATATAATAATTTATGTTACTACAATGAACAATCTTATCTCAGCTAAATTTGTATGAATTTTAAAACTTTGCCATAGTAATATTTATATTATAAACCCTTTTCATATGTATGCGTCTACCTAGCGGCAAAGTGGACAGGATGGTTCGGCTCACTCGCTACATTGGGCAATTTTTTAGCTGTTGGGTCAAGTTGGGCAATTCTATTACAAATTTACAAATAACAACTTTTAATTTCTAAATGGACAATGACCTTCGTATGATAGTGTATACAATATCATATTATTACTACATGCTTTTGTCATGTAAATGAACTTTATCATTTAGCAAGGTGTCTTCAACGGCACGATTATGTGTATATGCAATGACCAGACAACTTACACAAGAGTGATGTTTATGTTCATATTGGTCTGTTACAGTAATATACCTTTAGTTTATTAAGATTTGTTCAAAAATGAGTACATGGTTTTTGTGGTGAACTGCAATCAGTTGTAAGTGTCGGTGCACATTTCTTTTCTTTTCTTTCTACGAATACTTGTTAAAACATAGTGTGCACATTTCTATTCTTTTTGCTTAACTTGCGGCAAAAAATTTAAGTATTATAATGTTATATTGCAACCCATTTATCGATCCCGCTGCAACGCGCGGGTAAACCCACTAGTATTAACTTACTCATCAAATTAATATTTATGTTTAAGGATTACAACATTCAATTGGGTGTTTATGGTGTTTATGAAGGGGTTACATCTTCATGTGGATACAAATAATGCATAAGAGATATATACAATTAATATTAAAGGTTGTACATGTGGACACAAAAGAAAGAAAATGACAAAAAAATTAGAGACTTGTAAAGGCCGTCTCTTGATATACCATCTTAACTTTGGACAATTTAAACATATTTGCCCATACCTCCTCATTTATAATAATGTAGTATAGATAGAGAAATAGAGATAAGAACCATCAACCTATTTTGTTTATATATTAGTTAAATTTTATATCGTTTCTCTGCACATGTACTTAGGTGATACACCTACACATGTGTAACTTTATACATAACGAACAACTAATTAGTGTGTTATTTTTTTGAGGAGAGATTGAGGAAAAACAATAAACATTACCCTTTATATCTTATTCTTTTTAAAAAGTTTTTTGCCTTCTAAAAGTTCAAAAAGTGTTTTTACAGCTAGTCATATATTGTTTAAATCAAAGTTGAATTGAAAGAAATTAGATAAACATAATTAACAAGCATATAATATGAAAATGATCGACTACGTAATTATAGAACGATTAATTTATTGATTTTTTTTCATGCATTGCTTTACATAGCGGAAGACTCAAGGAAAAAAAAAATAACAATTGCATGATTATGTATGTTTGGTCTGAAATGGTGATGGCATGAAATGGGATAAGAAATAAGATGATAAGGACGCATAAACCTACTTGTACCCCATTGCTCACATGGTTATAACGCTACACACATGATTGGTCGCTACTCCTCGCTTGCTTTAATTTTATTTTTTATATTACATCAAGATTTGTAAGTATTAGTATTTTTTTATGCTTGTTTGAGCGTATTGCTCTTTTTAGACATTTTAGGAGATCGTTTCTCGATAGCTTTAGGGGTGTTTCTTCTTTTTTTTTTAATCTATAACTACTATCTATACTATATTATAATGCATGAGCCAAGGGCTTCTTAAATTTTAAACAATACAAATATAATTGCTCAAAATACAACACTTAATGCACATAACAAAGACTTTTTAGGGGCATATATGTCTTTTATTCTTATCTAACAACTTAAACTAAAAAGTTGCTTCTAGAAGCAAGGGTTACAAGAGGAGGTTAAGGAGTAAATTAATTCAAACACTAATTAAATTATAAATAATTAGTTAGTAGTTACACTTTTTCCACTTAACTTTCAATTTTAGCTTTATAATTTTGAATTTCAAAATAAAGTCTGATTTTCACCAACCATCCCTCTTTTATCTCCCCCATTTCCTCTCTACATTATATCTATACTATTAGGAGGTACAATACACTAATGCATGATGTACAATACAAGAAAGGAAAAATACATTTGGTCGGCCATTTTTTCTTTCAATTTTGAATTCCCGCTCACACTCTTAAACCCATTCCCCTAACCCTAAAATTCCACTTCATATCTCATTCTTATTCTTCTCTCTGCACTTTCCTCTCTTCCTAACAACCACACTTCAAATTTGCATCCAGATTTTAAGATTCACAAGTGATTCATCCTCCTCTAGAAGAAACTCCAGACTCGCCTACCTCGCCCATCTTCAAATTCTAAACTTTCAGGGTTTGGGTATGTTTGTCTCATTTTGAAGGTTTAATTGGCGTTTAATGAGGCCGATTGAAGTTACTCGCGGGTCAGGTCAAATACAGTCGTCGCCCATACATAGGTATGTGTCATTTTCAACTTCTGATTTTCAGTAATATCATGGTTAGTTGCGTGTTTTACTTTACCAGATCGTTTTCTTGGTTAAGGTTTTGAACTCCAATTACCTAGGGTAGGTAGTTCTGGTGACGTTTTCGGCAGCGGTACAGGTGGTGGTGGTCGCTGTTACCAATGGTTGTGATAGCCTCTAAAATACAGGTTTGATTGTACGGAAAGACGAAACGAAAAAGGATGCAAGTTTTAATAGCATGTTCTACATAATGTTTTATAATTTTCAAATTTATTAGTTATGGATCTGCTACAAGTTTATTAAGAGATGTATCTTCGCTTTTCCTCTTTGCAGATAATTGACCACATTGATAAAGTTCTAGCTATAAGAAAATGCGCCTTCATACTTGCTACTTCTGATATATTCAGTGCAAAAATCTCTGGTACTTTGAAAAGGTTTAATAAAATCAAATATTTATATTTATAAAATATCTTTTTAGGATCTTTCGAGTTGTTTTTAAATTTTTTATTTATGCTTGTCAAGTAACATGATTTTTGTCATATGCAGGGTGACTTTTATGTTATTAGAAGTGTTTCAGCATTGACAATTGATTGGAAGAATTTTGTTACATTGTTCAATGACTATGTGAGGTTATAGGTACATATTCGTTTAAGATGCACTAATAGTCTAATAATATAAGGACATAACCTTATTTTGTGATTTTGTCAACTTTATGGATTAGTTATGTTATTAACTTTTGACTGTCTTGTATTATTTGTGAATGCAAACTATGATTTTTGCTACTTATAAAGAAGAACCAATATTGTTAAAGAACTATCATTAATAGTGGTTTGGTCTTGACATGTTGTAGTTTTATGATTTGGATGAGATTTCCACTTGGGGCTACACAAAAAGAAGGGCAACTCAGTCATGGAACTTGAAATTCAGGTTCCAGTTATACCCCTAGACTGGTTGAAACTTTTAAGAGATGAATTTTTTTTTGTGCTTTCTTTTCTCATACCTAATGAATTATTGGTTTTGATGTAGATTTTTTATCGTGGGAGCAAAGTGATATGACAATAGTTGCCTTTTCACAATGTTTATGTTGTCTGCTTGTTTACCTTTAGGTCTTCGCTTTTTATGCGCCTTTTGCCTAATCCCAAGGCTCACACTTTGCGCTTTTAGTACGTCTTGTACCTTCGGCAATTATGGTATATTTTACATAACTTATTGGATTAGATTGTAGAAGAACATATTGTAAATTTGTTATCATGTGTTTGTTAAATCAAAGTATTGATTTTAAAATTTAGGATGATATCATTGCTTTTAGAGTTTATGTAGTATTTGTGCTTGTGTTCAATGATCTTTTTTTTTTCAATTTTGAAAAGTTAAGTTATATATTAGTGGTACTTTGGACCATGTAAACACACGAAAAGACACCTTATGTAGCCAAAGCTAGCAAAAGGATAGCAGAGTGTGAGAAGAGTGTGGTGGCCTACAAGGCTACAACAAAAAACTGGTAATCCTTGTTAGTTACACTTCTTTATTTCTTGCCAAAGCTATCTGTTTTGTATACACTACTTGATATCTACTCTTTGGCTTACTATCCATATTTATTTTCTTGTCTTGAAGTTGGCAGTTGATACTTTGTTTTTTCCGCTAATTAAGACACTGTAAGCCTAAACCGAGTGATTTTAGTGACGGTGTTCCAGAATGTGATTTTAAATAATTAAAGTTACTGACCATTACTTTTTTATGCTCAGTCTTGGCTGTCAAGGTTTGTTTTTCAGTCACATAAGGCTAAGAAATAAAGCCATAAAGTGGTGGAAATACGCCAGTTCCGGGCTGGTTATACCCCTCATGTTATGGGCTGGGCATACGCCCATGTTGGTAGTGAGTGGGTCTATTTTTTATGCAAACATTGTTACTAATTTTGACCGGTTTACTTATGGATGGCTCTATCAATTAGTACACGCCTTAACTCAAACGGGTGAAATACATATTACAATGGTTACTTAATTTCAATTATTTCCAACTAAAATTTAACCATTTTATAACAGCCAATAAAGCCGTGAAGATGTTGGCATTACTATAATAGGTCATAATGAAAGTATTAGCAGGCATTAGTGTACACTAAATTGGATAAAATAGAAATGAATCTGAACTCTGTGCATAGGTTTGCTGAAGAGAATAATACATAAGATTTTATATATCCAGGTCCTATTCCTAAGCGGTTCTGATTTACTTAAAAGGTGGTTACTTGGGTTATATGTGTTCTAATTCTACTATGCTACTATAACATTTTATTACTAATATTTGTATTTTGATCATAATTATAGCCAATAACAACACTTCTTTGTCAATTGTTGCAGGAATTTGGCTTGCTAACAATTTAAGAGACCCGTTTACTGGTAAGAAATATTCTTGTATCACCTCAACCCGTCAAAACAATGTGGGTTCATTGATGAATAAAAGGGTCAAAGTTGCCACTGTTTTTTTTCTTTCATAAAGATTTGTCTTTGATGTCAGTCGTACAAAAATAGTTATTTTTTTTGCTCAAAAAGCTGTTAAAAGTCAACCCGAAAGTATGTTCGAAATTTTAGCCTTCTAAAATACTTGATTCAAAATTTTGAGATAATTACTTTTTGTTGTGAAAGTTTGTTTTGTTCAATTGTAAGAGAGAATGTTTATTACGCAGGAAGTTATTTGATGTGTAATTTAAATGGAATGTATGAACTATTTAGGTCTTTATTCGAAAAAGTTGATGTGTATGTTTTTGAGTGATAAGTGCAGGCGAGTAGTTTAAATGAAAGTTGATGTATAGACAAATTTGCCTTAAATGCAGGTCTTTATGGAATGTAAGATTAGTGGCCTTTGTTTGAGCGATAATTGGTATGTAGTATATTTTGATTTGTATGGAATGTATGATGCGTGTAGGTCTTTATTCAAATGAGATGACGTGTAGGTTTTTTGATTTTAGTGTCGATGATATGATATGATATTGTAGGTCTTAATTTAAAGTGGTAAACTGATAACTTCGTATAGAAACATATGAGTATACGACTCTCAATTAATTGAATTGTGGTGACATTTTGAAACTATATTTTGTAGAAAGAAATGGATATGGGTTATATGGGAACCAGATAGGTTTAGCTCGGCCAGATAGGTTTGTACACTTAGTTCACCAAAATTAACCAGAACGAAACAGAACAATTCATATATTTAGATATTTTAACTGTTATACCTTTATTTCATGTATTTTTACCTTCATTTCATATACTTCAATGCAAACAAATTTAGCCAAACTTTGTTTTTATTATTAACCAAAATTAACTAAACCGATTATTTAATAAAATCAAATAACTGATGACTTTGGGCTTAGTTTCGGTTGAAGCTAATAATCGAACTAAACCGAACTATACATACCCTTAGAAGTGTCTGGGTTTCCCGCTGCATCGCGCGGGCACCCTACTAGTAGTTTACTTATTATTGTACGTTAATGGTAATTTATACTTATAGTATTAGTGCTTTTTTATATATGCTTGTTTGCTTTGATTTCTTTTTGTTACATTTTTCCCTTATATGAATTATTAAACTCCAAACTGTAACGGTAAAAAATGTTCTTGACTGGAGGGCTCTTAGTAAGAGGAACATCTCTATCTTGTGGCAGATATGTAAGGTTTGTCACCATCACAAGCTCTTGACATAACTCCCTTAAACCAATGGCGAAGGTTAGTGAGGGTGAGGGGGTGCCCCGGCCCCCACCGTTTTTTGACTCAGTGGTGGAAGTTTGCGATTTCCGTAGGTAATTCTTATATGGATTTAGTCCGGCCCCCACCGATTTAATCTTCTGGCACCTACCGTTACATAAAATTTGAGTCTAGCCCCTGCCAATTTGATCTTCAAGCTTCGCCACTGCCTTAAACCGAGTTTTATCAAAACTGTCTGATTTGATAACGAGTGACTTAATTAGTTGGTTTTCGATTTAATTAACTGATTTGACTAGATGGCTTGGTCTATTCTATTAGTTGTATTTCTGCATTAACTTGGTGACATGATATATAGATATTTGGCTGGATAGAGAGATGGTGGGTCTATATCAATTTATTGGTCTTAATTATGTCATGCCTTAAATTGCTCATTCCAATTTCGCCACATCTCAAGGCTGGTTAGTGTACATATGTGTCTGCAATTATTTTGTTAACTTTTGTTATATATATAAATAAATAGGGTCAGCAACAAACGGAAGAAATACAAAACAACGAGGTTTTAATGTTCGCTCTATTGCTAATCCACAAGAAAGCATCTTCTTTCACAAGCTCAACCGTATCACGGACCGGAACAAAAATGTCTTCAAATGCTTTCAAGTAGCGGGCATGCCATAATCTCCAAACCGTTGTTGCCACAGTATGCACAAGGCGTTTCCAAGTCTTCCCACCTGTACAATTAGATAACGCCACCATAATATCCTTCAATGAATTCATGTTCACGGGGATTTTAATCCTTAACCAAACAAACATGTTCCACCAAATACTCCTAGCCCAAATGTAATCTGCAAAAATGTGATCCAAGTCTTCGTCTAATGTTGCAACGTGGACATTGAACATCAAGTAGAGGAACACCATGATCGGCCAGCTAGCCGTTTTTGGATGCCACCTTATCAAAAGCCGCTCGTCATAGCAGGATGTTACTCTTACCATTTTTTTAGAAAATGAATAAGTTCAAAGTTGAAAGATCATTTTTGCATATAAAAGGATAATTTATTAAAAGGAAAATTAGATTTTAATAATTCAAACTTACGACAGTACAAAAGTGATAAGTTATTTTCCACATTAGCAAAAAGGTACATATGACATTTACGTAAAAGTATTTTACGCTTACATGTGATCCACATATATGATGATTGTGTTAATAAGTGACGTATATGTTAATGTCACTTGTATATATTTTTTAAGTAACTTCAGATATTTTAATAAAATGATATTTGTATGAATATTTTTATGTCAAATATAAAAGTACTTTAAGTTTGTTTAGTTGAAGATATTAACTTAATTAATTATGTTACAATCATTAGATACATTACTCGTTATTCATGTATGTTGACTTTTATGTCGTGGAGTGTTCATTGCAATCACGTAAATTTGTTTCGCAAGGAATATTGGTATGTCATTGGACAAGAGCAACCGTAGGAATAGAGCAACCGACAACCATATGAAGAATTTATTTCAATTATTCCAATTTACATACAACTTTTTATGCATATTCTTAAACTACAAAAATCTCAACGCTTTAATCTCCGCAACCACTTCCGCCACTTTAATCTTTTTGTTGTCAAACACCGTCTCATTCCTAGCCTTCCACATTCGCCAACAGGACACAATAACTATACCTCGAAACACTTCCTTTTTAACCGACGATAATAATTAGTATATTTAAATAATATATTCTGTATGCTTATAACAAAACTAAATATTAATAATAACTAAAACTAAACTATTACATATTAGCATAGTTTGAGAAGAAATTTTTTCGAATATGCATGTTACACGTTTGTATAAAAATTAGTAAAATTTCACACACGAATGTAAGACAATTAGCAACGGGGACATGGTAATTTTTTTTTTAGCAGCAGGAGGAACAAAATGTACCTCTTCCTTTGCCACATAAGCTGGCCAAGTAAATTCAGCAACACGTACAAAACCATTCTCTTTACTTCGCTCTCACAACCCACTAAATACACTACACTTACTTAATAATGAAATTACCCTATCGATCTCTATGATCTACTTTCACCTCCATATCATCTCCAACTCATCAAATGCATGCTAAATGCTTTGCATTGGAGATTATCGTGCTTATGTGAAACTTAGGCCGTGCATTTGTGTTGCTCGCAAATCGTAGTTTCTTTCAAAAACTTGTCTTAAATGTATGTAATACATGACAACCACAATTCACGTGTGTTAACTATTTGTTTTCGTTTCATGATCAAAACGTCACTTTTATGGTAGATTTTTGTAACGCGTGATTATAACTAGCGTATGTAATTAATATACATATTAAGATTTTTTTTTTTTTGAACATTACATATTAAGATTTTTATATATTTTTGTTCAATTCGACATACTGGTATGAAATTGTTTGTTTAAATAGCAAACAATAAATTTGACATAAAGATAAATAAGATGATTTACATGTAAAATAGTCACTTCTTTTGATCTATATAATGATTAGAATCGAAGACATGTAAGGATAATATTAATAATCAATTAGTACTCTACTCACGTCTTTAGCACCAACGATAAAATAATGATTTTGATCAAGGAATAATGTGCTATGTATATAACGTCGGGGATATCAATCTATCATCGTTCCTCATGGTTATTACAAACAACCAATGTTATAAGAATCGCTAGGCACAAATGACTGGTGAGGGCACCGACAAGCGAATAATCAGAACTAGACGTAGTGATTAATCAAATTTTTTTTGAGCATATAATAAATTTTCATATCCACGAAACAAATCGAATTGAGATTTTATATGTAATTTTCAGTTATACATATAAACACACATTTTATATGTAGTTCTTTTAAGGGTATGTTTGGCAAGGAGCTTTTAAGAGCTTTTAGGAGCTTCAAGCTTCAAGCTTTTAAGAAAAAGCTCATACTTAATAAAAAGCCTTGTTTGGTTGAAGGAGCTGGAAGCTTTTAGGTTAGAGAAAAAGCTCTATAGTGAAAAGCTACTAGTAGTAGCTTTTAAGAAAAAGCTCTACTAGCTATAAGCTTTTAATTAGTAAATGACACAACTACCCATTCTATTTTAAAAATAAAATAAAAACCTTCTTTACAAGCTTTTAATTATGCCCATTTTGGTCATTTTATACATTTTATTAAAAGCTCCAGCTATTCTGCCAAACACCAAAATATATTTAAAAAGCTTCCAGCTATCAGCTTCCAGCTAACAGCTTGCAGCTTCTAGCTACCAGCCTCCGGCTAGTTTTGCCAAACATACCCTAAGTAGGTATATTTTAAACCTTTTCCACAACTCATATTTTAACCTTTTCACAACACATTTTATATGTGTTCCCGTCACGAAGAGGGACGGGTCACTTCTAGTTAATTTCTAATTCATGGTGTTAACATTTGTCCGTTTTAGTTGTTAAATTTAAACTTAAAAATTAGGGTGTGTGCTCCATGCGACCATGCTTATCTCAAAAGAAATAGAAGAAGATCGAAAAGGAAATTCAAACTCCAATTTAAATCGCTAATATATTTTAATTTTTCCCTCTGACCTTTATAATGTATCAAACTATCAATGTTCAATAGGAATCAATTTGGTAAGATCCAAATCTCTAAAATCACTCAAATTTGTGATTTCAATAAACCATATTTACACTACTCATATGAGTGAGTGTTTGGGATTGAGTTTCAAAACTCTTAATTGACTTATTCACTTCTCTAAGAATTAAGGTTTTAAAACCCGGACCGAACCGTAACAAATAAAATATATATTTTATGGAAATTCTAATTCCATCACTCAATCAATATCTATTCCATTTTGAAAATATCCATATACATTTTGCACATATATAAATGAATAAAAAAACTAATTTAGAAATTCCTTTTTAAATTTGCCTTTTATAGCCTATAAAAGTGGCCCTTACGTTGTGACTGCACCTTTGATACTCCCACTTCCCCTCCCTCCTTCCATACACACATTCCACCTCCTTCTTCTACTTCACATCCCAACACATATCTCTGATTATTATTATTATCATTGTTATTATTATTATTATTGTTGTTATTATTTGTTAACCAATCAACAACAATGCTGGCTACTAACAACTGCCTCATGTCTCTCTTCCTCACGTTGTTGTTCCTCGTACTTGCTTCCTCTTCCACCTCAAATTCTAGGTTCACTTATTCTGTTCTTCATTTTATACTCAGTCTTGTGCATTATTTATTTCTTGCATTGTGGCGCAGCTTATTACTCGTTTACCTGCAACTCTAGCCTAAAGTTTTTGAAATGAATTTTGCAAAATTTATAAGAGAAGGTTACTAATATGAAAATTATGATATTTTATTTAAATAACATTTAAAAAATGAAAAATATATAAGACAAGTTTTTTAATATGAAAATTGTGATATTTTCCTTCTTTTAAAAATAAAAAAGAATAAACTAAAAATTAGAGGATATTTAGTTTATTGTATTCAATGGAAACATGAATTCGGTTTACATTTGTTGTTTATGTTACAGGACGAATGAGATAGAACAGTTGCAGAGCTTCAATCACTCATCAATGGCTGCCAGGTAAATAACTGACGTCACTGAGTCGACCCAGTTCCTTGAATTTTCATATTTTTAGCGTTTTTTTAGAACCGTTGATTTCGTTGCTTTGGTAAATCCGTATTCCAACCGTTGGATCTGTTTGTTTTTCCATCTCAAACGAAATAAAATCTCAGCTGTTGGTTTTCTCATACCGAGTTCGTTAAGATCTGGCCGTTTGTTTATAGTTAATCCTAAACAGCATCTTTAAGGGTACTCTCGTAATTTCAAGAGATTCAAAGAATATGTTACAGTAACGAGTAACCGTTTACATTAACGGTTTTTAATGTAACAAACAACGTCCGTGCGTTAAATTTACTGAATTGCCCTCAGCTTAATAACACTTTAATGGCATTGCATTTGTGCTCTGTTTTTTCGTACACGCTACTTTCAGTGTTTTTTAGAAGAATAATAATTTTGTGTTTTGTTGTTTCCGTTATATATTATTTATTGGTTTTTTTTATTTTACAAGTTATAATATTTTTTTAATAAATTTTGTTTTTTATTTATATGTTGGTGCAGAATAAAAAAGATTGAAAAGCTGAATGAAAATGCAGTGCAGGACCCTGAGGAGGTTGTTGCTATGGTTGAAATGTACATATCTCCCTCTCTTTATATATACATACATCTATATCTATACACTAAGTACACATGCTTATGCACTTCGTTACTTGAAACCGAAAAGTACAAATTTTGGATTAGGACTTAGGAGTTAAGATTACATAAATACGTAAGGCCGTCCCTGAGTATCCCTGATAATCCAAGGCTCATACTAGTAGTAACTAGTAACAATGAGCCCCTAAAATATATATAACTATTTTTAAATAAAATTTTCAGGGCCCCTGGGAGAGTGGGCCCTGGCCTTATAAATGTGAACACGCTTTGTTAGTGGTTCTTTTTTAACGACGCCGGATTTTGTGAAAACTTCTACTGAATTTTTTTTATAATGCGCGATTATATTAGAACTTGTAGTAACAAGCTCACCGGATTGATATTTGTTAGGGGTGGAACAGAAAGGTGCTGGTAATAACTAATAACATTAAATGTGTTTGTTTAAAATAGGTGTTGTAGGAATGACAGATCTAAATACAGAAGTCTTATTTACACTTGTGGTTCTTAATTTGCCATACCATTAAATGGCCCTTGAGACAATTTTGCTTTCACATAGACATGTTTTTGTTTTCTATTTCCTTTACTGTTGAACTAATTCATCAATACAAAGATAGAATTGAAGGTAGCACCATGTGCTCCTGTTGTCTAAAGTAATAGGACCCTATTTAAATCATACACATGGGTCTTGCATTCATATCATGTCCACTTTTTGCATTCACATATTTGTGAATAAGCTGTACAGGGTATGTTTATAGAATAAAACAGGCTTTGAAATTTTCAAGTATTAATTATATGTCAATAACCATTATGTTAAGTCAAACCAGTACTTTCAGTCAAAGTGGTCCGCTAAAATTGCTATAATCGACCGTTGCCACTAGCTGCCATATACGCAATGTAGTAGGTCAACCCGTTTTAGTAATTTTTTTCCCTAAGGCTATACATTTCAAGGTGAGCGCATTATGGTCAAAACTTGTTTTGATATGAACCAAATTGGTACTCTTTTTAAAATGGCCCGTGTTGACTAAAACCGGTTACTAGACCAACGTACCCATTTTGCCAGGCTTAGTTGTAATGTGATCATGTCTGTTAAGGTACGAGTTGATGGCCACCGACAGAATTGGATACAATAATAGGTCATATCTTTCTAGTTGTGTGGTGCACATTCCCTTAAATTATTGTACTGTTCAACTGGTCCTCCATGTACACTCAAATGACAAAAATGTAACATTATTACATACTAGCATTAAAATGTTGCGAACGACTTATTTTTGTTTTTTTTACCATACTGATTTGTGAGGTTGACTTTGATCATGGGCAGGAGCATGAGAAACAGCACAGAAAGGAGAAAATTAGGATACTTTTCATGCGGTACGGGTAATCCAATTGACGACTGCTGGAGGTGTGACCCAAATTGGCAGAGGAACCGCAGGCGGCTTGCTGACTGTGGCATTGGTTTTGGGCGGAATGCCATTGGTGGACGTGATGGGCGGTTTTATGTGGTCACTGATTCCAGGGATGATGACCCGGTCAACCCACGACCTGGTACCTTACGCCATGCTGTGATCCAAGAAGAGCCACTGTGGATCGTGTTCAAACGTGACATGGTTATCCAGCTAAAGCAAGAACTTATTATGAACAGTTTTAAAACGATTGACGCGCGTGGGGTCAATGTACATATTGCTAATGGAGCCTGCATTACAATCCAGTTTGTTACTAATATCATCATTCATGGGTTACATATTCATGACTGTAAACCCACTGGGAATGCATTGGTGAGAAGCTCTCCTTCCCATTACGGGTGGCGGACTATGGCTGATGGTGATGCTGTTTCCATATTTGGGTCGAGTCACATATGGGTCGATCATAATTCGCTATCTAACTGTGCTGATGGGCTTGTTGATGCTGTTATGGGCTCAACTGCAATCACTATTTCAAACAACTACTTCACTCATCACAATGAGGTAAGCCCTAAGTATATCTTGATCATAGTTGTTAAAAGCCATCGCCTCTTGCGCCTAGGCCCATTTTTTAGGCAAGGCGATGCATTTGCGCTATGAGTCGGAAATTGCGCTTTAATTCTCTAGGTGATGTTTTAGGCGCAAATTTCAGCTAGATTCCCAAATTTCGGAGAGTTTCCAGCCAGATTCGTTAAATTATGGCTAGATTCTAGCCGGATTTCTACGTTTATCTAAGGAAAACTACTTCTATACACTAATACATCAATTTTTTAAAACTTTTGATACTAACTAGATGAAATATAGTATTATTTCAATATATTTTTACTTTATTTTCTTTGTTCGCTTTTTTTTTTATCTCAAGCCCTCACTGTTTTTGCGCCTCGCGCCTAGGCCCAAGGCGAGGCCTGTGCGCCTTGAGTGCGCCTAGAGCCTTTGATAACTATGATCTTGATATGGTTACTTAAGCAATAATATAACTATAATACATTACGTTACATTACATTACATTACAGGTGATATTGTTGGGACATAGTGACACTTATTTTAGAGACAAGCTAATGCAAGTGACTATTGCATACAATCATTTTGGAGAAGGTCTTATTCAAAGAATGCCCAGGTAACATGAAGCAAATTACATAAGGATAACAGGTAGGCGGGCAACAAGCTGCGCCGCCACTCCTTTCTGAATACAGAACGCTAATCTACTGAATTATTATGTAACAGATGTAGGCATGGATATTTTCATGTGGTAAACAATGACTACACACATTGGGAGATGTATGCAATTGGTGGAAGTGCAGGCCCTACCATCAATAGTCAAGGAAATAGATACCTGGCCCCTGCAAATCCATTTGCAAAACAGGTACAAATTTAATTAATTTCTTTGTTTTTTTATTTGGGTATAGTGTTAATTTGGATGCATTGTATGTAGGTTACAAAGAGAGTGGATTCAGATCCAACACACTGGCATGGATGGAACTGGCGGTCGGAAGGTGACCTACTTCTTAATGGGGCTTATTTCATCCCATCTGGTGCTGGGGCCGCGGCCAGCTATGCTCGGGCCTCAAGTTTAGGTGCAAAGTCATCCTCACTGGTTGGTGTCATCACCTCTAGCGCCGGAGTTCTTAACTGTCGCATAGGCAGACGCTGTTAGTTACGCGTTTGGTAAAAAGAAAAAAAAAAAAAGAAGTCATTTTGTTCCTACTCTGCCTACAAGTGAAAAACTATTTATAGAATATATTGATACATACAAATTACTTTTATCTTGGTAAGTAAACATTTTACAAATTGCTTTCCATCATTTGATTATTGTGCAACCTTGATCAACATGTCAAGTGTTGCTTACGTTGTACGTACGTGTTATTTGAAAAGCCTGAAGTTGAATGGAAAACTATTCAGAATTTCACTATTTGTTTGTTTGGTATATGGATATGGTTGATGAATATATTGTTTTATTATTCAAGGTGTTATGTATAACTATTTATCATATTGGGCTTATACAAGGCCCAATGGAGCACTCTGGAATTGAATGCATGATCATATACCAACTGGAATACTGGATGCACAAATGCTTCACCTTGATTGGTATTTAAACAAGAAATAGTTTTGTGTTTATATCGGAGTGGGTATAGTGTCACGAAGAGAATGAAACTTCAAGAAAATAAAATAAAATGATACTTTGCCCAAAAAAAAAAAAATACAGTGGTTGCCATTTGGCATCTACCCGTTGGTTCGGTGCATTTTAGTAAGAGCACATTATTGAATTTTTAAAAGATTGAGGTGGAGTACATTGCAGGTTTGTGAAAATTCACCATAAGTTATTATTTTTATTATTGATAAGTATTGATAAAGTTAGAACTTATGAAAAATACAAGGAATTTTGACTAAACTAGAACACGAGCTATTGAGCTAATATACTTCAATATTGATCTTCAGTAGTGAACATGCCTTCAGTATCAAAAGAAACTTTAGTAACAAAGGTTGTAATAAGTAACGAACATAACTTCAGTAGTAAACACATTAATTTCTGATACGGGAATAGAAGAAGAAAGTTTAATGGGTAACATGTTTAAAACATTGCCAATGGGAAGAGAGGCATTAGCCAGTTTTGTGGAGGCGGCCATTGACGAATCTTGAATGAAAAAAACTAGGGGTTGATAAAATTTACACTAAATATGCCTCTGCTTATTGCCAACAATTAAAAACCCTTTCTGATCAACTTGCCCGTGTCGGTCACCCCGTTTCCAATGATGATCTTGTCTTACAGCTTATCGCCGGCCTTACCGAACAATACGAAAGTTACGGTACCATTCTTCAGGGTCAAGAACCTTTACCACCTTTCTACAAGGCTAGGTCGAAACTTTGCACGATCGAATCACAGAAAGCTAAGCATGCCCTTCATGCGTCCAAGTCGGCAGGTACAACCCTTCAAACTTCTTCTCGTACCGCACCATCTCAGCCCTTTTACGAACCTCCTGCTGATCGTTCTCGGGGCCGCGGCCGGTCACATGGTCGTGGCCGTGGAAAGCAGAATTGGGGCCGTGGCAAAAGCCCAAACAACTACGGCTACTAGGCCGGTCCAACTCAGAACTGGGCCGGCCGGTTCCTCCTTACGGCCCATGGCCTGCTCCGACCCAACAACCCTTTTATTCTTCACCTTGGGCCTCTCCTCTATGCCCCTATCCCACCACCTCTAACCGGCCCACATCTAATAATAATGGAGCAAGCATTCTCGGGTCCAAACCCAGTCAGGCGCATCACACTGCCTACATACCGACAGATATTGATCAGACTCTCAATGTTATGTCAGTGAATCAACAACAGGAACCGACGGGATACATGGACACCGGCGCCACAGGTAACATGTCTAATACCTTTGTTAATTTCGATTCTTTTTCTAATAATAGCTTGGGTCAACAAATAGTTGTCAGTGATGGTTCAACCATCCCGGTCCATGGACATGGCAATCAAAACCTTACCACCGACCTACCCACCACTTGTCCTTAAAAACGTCCTATATGCACCAAAACTACTTAAAAATCTAATCTCAGTTCGTCGGTTCACAACTGATAACTTTTTCTCTGTTGAATTTGACCCATTTGGTTTTCTTATGAATGACTAAAAGAGTTAGATCCCTATCCTCCGGTGCAATAGCAGCGGTGATCTCTATCCACTCATGCTTGGGCCAGGAACCACTACCTTTTCTTCAACCTTTGTAGCTATCACCTCATATCTCTGGCACCAACGTCTCGGTCACCCCGGGCGTGCTCCCATACAGTCTTTGAAGTCGTCTAGTTTTGTTGATTTTTCTATTTACAATAATAATGTTTGTCAGTCATGTGTACTTGGCAAAAGTATTAGACTACCGTTTGCTAGTTTTAATACTCGTATTTATTTTCCGTTTGATTTAATTCAAAGTGATTTATGGACATCGCCTATTTTGAGTTCTCATGGTCATAGATATTATATTTTATTCATTAATGATGTTACTAATTTTCTATAGACTTATCCCTTGTCAAATAAATCACAAGTATACACCATTTTTTGCCACTTTAAAAAACAAATTAAAACTCAATTTGAACGTCCCATCAAAACTTTCCAATGTAATAATGGCACCGAATACATTAACTCATCCTTTCAAACCTTCTTCTCCACACATGGCATCCTTTTTAGACGCTCGTGTCCACACACATCGTCTCAAAACGGAAAAGTGGAGCGTATGATTCGCACAATCAATAATATGATCCGTACCATCCTCACCCATGCCTCTTTACCAAACACCTTTTGGCACCATGCTCTTGAAACAGCCACTTACCTCCTTAACATCTTACCCGTTAAACATTTACAAAACAAAACACCCACTGAACTATTATACCATCGAACACCATCTTATGACCACCTTCGTGTATTCGGTTGCCTTTGTAATTACCCATTAACTCCCCCCCACTACCATTCACAAACTTGACCCACGTTCCACACCTTGCGTGTTCTTGGGTTATCTCTATCCATCGCGGTTACAAATGTTTCAATCTTAAAACCAAACACATCATAATCTCCCGTCACGTGGCCTTCGATGAGACCACGTTTTCTTTTGCAAACAACATCACACCGCCCCCGTCTTATGATTTCCTCTCGGTTTTCCCACCTATTTTATGGCCACATGTCCAACCTTTTCCTTCACAAACTATCGGCGGCCCAACTCCCTCACTTAACACATCCATTCCTGAGCCCAATACCTTACCGGCCCATCCCGATTCAGCTACAACCCACCTCAATACCCCTCCATCTCCTACGACCCCAAGCCCACCAATCCACCACCCACCGACCCCTCCTACCCAGGCCAATCACCCACTGCCTTCGACCTACCATCCGGACCACACACTACCCCACAACCTGTTCCCACCTCATCGACTCAACCCCCACCACCATCCACTCACACCATGCGCACACGCGCAATGGACGGAATTACCAAACCCAAGAACCACCTCAACCTTAACACCTCCACCATCGTCCCTATACCCAATTCCCCTACCGATGCCTTGTCCATACCGGTTTGGCTCTTATTAGGAATGATACATGGGAATTAACACCTAAATTACTAGACATGAATGTTATACGCAGAATGTGGCTATTCAAACACAAATTCAAGTCGGATGGGTCATTGAAACGGTACAAGGCGCGGTTAGTTTGTGATGGTCGCCTTCAACAGGTCGGTATAGATTGTGGAGAAACATTTAGCGCCGTGGTTAAGCCTGCCACCATTCGTACTGTGCTCTCCCTTGCCCTTTCTCAGTCTTGGCAGGTACATCAGTTGGACGTCACGAATGCATTTTTACATGGCCACTTGAATGAGACAGTTTATATGTATGAGCCTATGGGTTTTCACAGTAAAGACTTCCCAGATCATGTTTGTCGTCTTTAAAAAGTCTCTATACGGGTTCAAACAGGCACCAAGGGTGTGGTATCAACGCTTTACTGACTATGTTCTTACTTTGGGGTTTGCACAAAACAAATGTGATGCTTCTCTGATCACTTTTCATCAAGACAATCAGGTCGCGTATCTTATTCTTTATGTCGACGATATTGTCCTTGTTACCTATTTAGACTCTCTTCGTACCACACTCATGTCTCATCTTTCAGCTGAATTTGCCATGAAAGATCTCGGACCCCTAAGCTTCTTCCTCGGTCTCTCAGTCAAGCGACACAAAAATGCTATGTTTCTTTCTCAGCAGGCATATGCTCAAGAAATAATTGAACGAGCAGGCATGTCCTCCTACAAACCCGTGCACACCCCAGTCGACACCAATTCTAAGCTTGGATCTGATGCAGGCACATATTTTCATGACCCATCTTTGTACCAAAGCCTTGAGGTGCTCTTCAGTACCTCATTTTTAATCGGCCAGACATAGTTATGCGGTTCAACATATATGTATTCACATGCATGCACCTAAAACGGATCACTGGAATGCTCTCAAGCGGTTTATCAAGTACATTCAGGGCACCATCAGTTTCGGTCTTACTCCCGGCCCTTCTAAGGACCCACGACTAATAGGCTAATAGCTTACACTGATGCTGATTGGGCAGGTTGCCCAGACACACGCCGCTCCACGAGTGGTTTTTGCGTCTATTATGGTGATAATCTTATTTCTTGGTCGTCGAAAAGGCATGCTACTATTTCACGTTCCAGTGCAGAGGCCGAGTACGTGGTGTCGCCAATGTCGTTGCAGAAGTTTGCTAGCTCAGAAACCTTCTTTTGGAGCTTCCCCATCCTCATTCATCCACCACACTTGTCTATTGCGACAATGTTAGCGCCATTTATCTGTCAGGTAATCCGGTTCAACATCAGCGCACAATGCATATAGAACTTGACATTCACTTTGTTCGTCAGAAAGTCCAGAAAGGTCAAGTTCGTGTTCTTCATGTCCCATCTCGATATCAGATTGCTGACATTTTCACTAAAGGCCTACCTCGCGTGCTCTTTGAAGATTTTCGATCCAGTTTAAGTCTTCGGTCACCTTCGGCTTCGACTGCGGGGTGTAATAGATATTGTAATATTTATATTTATGGATATAATTTGTATTCAATATTGTTGATAGAGTTTTCCTAATTATTATTTAATGAGAACCCGAAGAGGGAGTGGATCAAGGATCTAATTGTTTCACAAAAGTGACGACGAAATTCGTTTTTTTAATGTTCGAGTTGATGTAGAACATATTTTGATATCCGTTTCGGTATATCACAACTTTAGTTTTTGGGATTTATTTTTCGATTACTACATTTTGGTGTCGAACGAATTCTGACAAAGTACACGGAGAATCATTATACATCGATCAACGCTGGTATGAGTTGGAACAAGATATCTATGAGACCATGATACGTGGTGCTATATGTTATGTTTCGTAAAGAACAAGGGGAGGAGGGTTGACTTACAATTACACCACCTTAACTTTTCACATCTTTTCATACACTTCCCTCACCTAACTCTGATCACCATGCAATTCCATTCAATACTTCACACCAACATTAATTCCATGCACCTCTTCTTCACCTGTCCACCACCTTCATGTCCTCCATAAATAGCCACCACCATCACCACCATCAACTCACAACATTTCCTCATTCAACAACCCTTTGTGTACTTGTGTGTGTGAGTTGGTAAGTTAGAGAGTGAGAGAGAGATGGCTAAGTTGTACTTTGTAGCAATATGTGTTTGTGTACTTGTACTCTTTGTGCAAATCAATGCAAGAGATGTACCTAGTATCACCATAAGTGACAAAACTCCCACCACTGCTAAGATGGCGGCTGCCACCGCACCAAAAGGAGGAGCTGGTGTCAAAGATGAGAAGAACTTCATTGCATACGGTGGTGTGGGCGGTTTTGCTGGTGTAGGTGGATACACAGGTGTGCTTCCAGCACTTGGTGGTGTTGGTGGGGTTGGTGGTGCCGGTGGTGCAGGTGGGGTTGGTGGTGCCGGTGGACTTGGTGGTATTGGTGGTATTGGTGGGCTCGGTGGTGCAAGTGGGCTAGGTGGTGTTGGTGGGCTAGGAGGTGCAAGTGGGCTAGGTGGGATAGGTGGAATAGGTGGTGCTAGCGGTCTTGGTGGTGGTGTTGGTGCAGTGAAAGGTGGTGGAATCGGTGGTGGGATCATAGTACCTTAATTAGTTAAGATTTTACGGTTATTTCGTTGGTACCATACCACGTATTGCATGCATGTCTGTCTTTTGACTTTTTGTACTTTGGTTTCCTAGTTGTATGATGTCATGATCGATCTTTTGTATTCTTGATTGAGGTTAGTTTGGTGAGTAGTCAGTTGTTCTTGTCTTATTGTACTCTCTATGCATTTTCAAGATTTTATGCTTTTAATCATATTATCAATTATATATTATATTTATCTCTAAAATAAGATTGTTTAATAAATTAGTCCGAGCTTCACCTATCAAACTCGAGCCGGCAAGCGAGTCTAAACAAGTCCACTAAATTTATATAATTGTCAATTAATGAATAATAAATGAGCCGAGTTTAAGTTTCAGAAACAAATCTCAAATCGAGCCGTGCTTGAGCTCAAGCTTTCATAAGCTAAACGAGCTTGAGCCCAAATGAACTTGGGCTCGACTGAACTCGTTTGCACCCTTTTATACAAATGGTTCTACATAAACAACACCCATGTCCTTTTCCCATTTAAACATGTAACATGATTTGCATTTTAAAAATAGTTAAAAGGAGAGAATCAGTTATATATCAAGCAAGCCGTGAGCCGAGCCAACCCTAGCTCGGCCTCAGCTCATTACAAATGACTTACACTACTAGAAAAAGGGCCTTCCTTGACATTTTTTTTATGACATACCACATTTAATGACATGCAAAAGTGCATGTCATAAAAAAAATGTCATCTTTGGAAAAAAATGATAATTTCTTGACGATTTTTTATGCATGTCAATAATTTTTCGTCATAAAATAAAAAAACATGACAGTTTTGAAATCGCGTGTCATGGTTTTCTTTCACCTAAAATCTCAAAACTTCACTACGCGCTTTTCCATAAGTCTCCCTGATTCCCGCTCTGAAATCAAACTATCTCTCTCTCAAATCAAACCCTAATCAAATCCACCCAAAATCATTCCTAAAAACCCTAACAAGTCACGACCTAACAATTAAGTTCATCAACATCGCTAGTCGCTAAAACAGACACACAAACACAGTGATTAAGTGTTTCAAAGTTCAAATCAAGCTTTTATTTCGTTCACAACCAGTCGCTTTACGGCCTGAATCGAGGTTTAATCTCCTTTCGTGTTTCACTCCTTCACTTATTTGATTTCATTTACGTAACTGCTTGGGTTTTTGTCTGTAAACACGGACGATTCAGTACGGTTTAGTGTATTCATAGAAACGATTGCTTTGTAAATGATGATTAGGTGTAAATTAACTTCAAGTTTAAGTGCAATTGCTAGTTTACCAGTGTGTTGTTATATTATCAACATTTTTCAGTGTATTCATAGAACGATTGTTATTATATTATCAACATTTTTTTGTTATGTTAGGGTTTTTGGATTACTATTCTTACCACTAAATTAACATTGATGTTTAGATTCTATTAGTTTTCTCTGGATGGCTAATACATTAACATTGATGTTTAGATTCTATTAGTTTTCTCTGAATTGTTTTCAATTTGTGAAAGATGTAATCGTAATTGATGTACTGTATGTTACTAGATTAGATGAAATACATAAATCTATGCTCAAAATATATTTTAAACACTTAAATGAACACAACACCTTAGAAGGATAAGGCAATGATTCATCTCGTTGAAATCAGATTGATAAGCTGGACAAAGACAATGGTGATTAAGCAAAAAGAGATCTGTATTGCCTTTGATGATGCGTTTAGGCATTCCCTTAAATGGAAAGTTATTTAACAAATGGTGGATTTCCTTTACTCCCTTCCTGTCACTAGGATCCTCTTATATATATGTATCCGTCCCTCGCTGCTGCCAAGGCGCAGTTGTTTCCGTCGGTGAAGAGATTGCTACTACTGATCTGCCCTCAACAATATGTCCTCTAGTTTTTGTTTTCACTGGTACCGGCAATGGTATGTTATGTTATGTATCCATCTCTACTTACTACTCATAAATTTCACAATAGGTTTATCTTATTTGTATATGTTTTGCTGATTTGTTTTCGATTTACCGTTTACGTCTTAGTTTCTCTTGGAGCACAAGAAATATTCAGCTTCTTCCTCATACTTTTGTGGAT
Source organism: Ambrosia x helenae (assembly GCA_030844895.1). Taxonomy (NCBI): domain Eukaryota; kingdom Viridiplantae; phylum Streptophyta; class Magnoliopsida; order Asterales; family Asteraceae; genus Ambrosia; species Ambrosia x helenae. The sequence continues at coordinate 32,356 of JAUTDX010003041.1, forward strand.
TCAAGTAAACTTCCAGAATTGTTTGACACGGTACCTTTGACCTTATTTATATTTATTTCCGCATGATATGGGGAATGAGGGAGAAAGCAGCTTCCTGTGGCTAATCCTTTGCTGCGTTTTCTTTTTCCAAATATTAAATGTACATGTTCTATGAAGGATCAATAGTTGCATCACCTTTTACTTATTTTGGTAGTTTTACTTTCAGGCTTCTCGGTGTATGGCTGTGTTGTGAGTTATGAAGACATGGTTGAACATAGTGATCCTGTTGAAGCTTTTGATAAAGTACGTGATTTTGATTTTTTGTGTTCTGGACATGAGAAGAATAAGTTTCCATTTATTTGCTGAGTAACTTTGTGGTTCCTTATATAAGAAGCTATTTACCTAACTTCTATACCCTTTCCGAAAACTGACAAGAAAACGTAAACAGATGGATGAGTATTGTTAACATAATTGAATTGGAAACTAAAATAAGTTTGTACGAATATTTTATATTGACATTCATTTCCAGGTTGATTACTATGCACATTTTGAATGATACAACCCAATATTTCACAAGAAGGTTGCTCCGTATGCATCGTTATAGGTCTGTAAACAATATTTCAAGTACAATCTTTTAAGTCCAACTGTTTTGTCCCGCTTATCTTATTTTTTTATGGGTGGCAGCTACAGTTTCATTTGTAATTTGGTTCTTTAGCTCATTAATCTGTTTAGTAATCAAACACTCAAATGGCGTGCAATTAACTGCATGTACTGGGAAAGAAGATATCCTCGTTTGTTGACTTACAAGCAGCTACAGGATCTAGTGCATAAAGGTTGTCCGCTTGTTGGGATTTGTGATATAACTTGCGATATTGGAGGATCTATAGAATTTGTGAACATAACCACGTTAATTGACTCACCTTTTTTCAGGTATATCTGTCTCTCCATCTTATATTATGAAACTCTACACTATTAAATTTAAACTATTAATGCATTTTGATGCTGTAATTATTATTTGTTAGCTCTAAGTCTATGAGTAGTCATTCTCGTTTTCCATCATAAGCCCATTTCCTGTATTCTATTTATACATGGTTCTCTTATTATCAAAAGGTGAATATTAACCAATTCACTATGTTTGGATTGCATTTTGGTTCTGAGAAAATTCAAGTTCAAAACTGAAACTTTTTAACCTCTTACAAGTTTAATTTTGAAAATGATTGCCCATGCTTGATGCTTTACCATGTTTATGATATAAGCTTACTTGGTGGTTTTGATAGTGTTATTGTATCCGTATTAGTAGGTAGCATGATCTTTTGTTATTAATAGGGCAATGGTCGTTTATGCTCCACAAAGTGGTACCGGCAAGGTTAAACTTAATTGGGTCAACACTCTGGTGAGTACTTAATACCTTTATGATATAATGAGTTCGTACAGATTTCTATTTATGCAATTTGAGATTGTTTTTTTAGGGGTAAAATTATCATTTGGTAGTATTAAGATTTATTCAGCATTCATTTTTAAAAGGCGGCGGCTTTTTAACGCTAGGGTAATTTTACGAGTCAAAAATAATAAATAAAAATGGAAACCAAAAGCACTCCACAGTCCACATTTGTTCTTTGCTAAAAGAAGTGTGAATTATTATTTCCATTACTATTAGCATTCACTTTTACATTTTTTTTTGTTCTTTGCTGTTATTTGTTTTAAATTTTGCATTGGACTAAAACAAGTCAAGTTCGAGCTCGACTTGACTATTGTGTTTTCTAGTAGAGTAATTACGTGTTTCTAGTAGATCACAAGAAAGGCTTTCTTGTGATCTAGCTTTAAATATAGAGTAATTACGTGTTCGAATGTAACTGAGAGTTAGATTTTGATGCAGTTTTATGTTGAATTTGTTAATGTGAGGTGATTATTAGTGATAATCAATTACAGAGCCTTAAACCAAGTAATGTACATGGTTTGATGCAGTTCTATTTGTGTTTTCTGTTTAAATGGCAATTTGTTTATGTATAGTTGGTTATAGTAAGATACCAGCCTAAACAACCTAAAACAAGTTAAAGTCCTAAAATAGTATGTTTATGTTATGCGCCTTGCTTATCTAAGGCCAAGGCCCTCAAATTTTGTTTTAGAAGCACGAATTCAGTTCTGTACGGAGGAATTTTAATTCATTATCTGCCTTAGAAAATAAATTTAGCTTTTATATAATCCTAGATCCTAGATTCTACTCGCACCTTGGCACAAAGCATGATTTACATGCAAATGATATTGAATATGCAGCATATTGTTTAGCTAGATGATGAACACCATAACACAATGTCCTTTAGCATAATCTGATTGTCATAAACTAACAGTGAGCATGGTTAATTGATCATAATCTTAAAAGATGCCATTTTATTAGTTATTGATTAGTATGTCACAATATTGGTTATTCTATAATTAGGTTTAATATTTTTCTTAATTTTTTAATGTGTAGTGTCCATGCCAGCTGGAAATCACAGAATGTGGTTTTTACGTCATGAAATTCATGAAAGAGATAGTGCAAGGAGAAGTCGAACTATTGGGCAATGTAAGTTATGGCAAAATAAATGTAGCGATGCGTTATGATTTATGTAAATAATTGGCCGGCCTCGATTAATGTATTAATATTATTGTTGTCTTAGGTTGGGGGAGGAGAATATCATTACGGGGATGAAGACATGGATGCCTTCGCGAAGAATGGCCAGGTTACGCCGCAACATTTATTTTCATATGATCCAAGCTTGTTTGTTTGAAGGCAATGTAATGACGATACAATATTTTTGTAAACGTTAAACGTCTCGATTAGTTTGTAATTTGATAAATATGGCCGGATTATATAATGAAATAATGTTTTTGTTATTAGTTTGCTAATTATTTTGCATATAATAAAATGGCTATAAATCCAGGAGGGTAAATATGTAATTTTATAGAAATATTTTTTTTTTAGATTAATAAATTATGACACGCAAAAGAACGTCATAAAATTCTGTCATAAATTTCTGTCATAATATGTGTTGAAAAAACGTCAACAAAAACTGTCATAAAAATGTGTGTCATTAAAAAGTGTCATAACGTATGTCAATAAATGCTGTCATAAATGTGTGTCATAAACAGATGACACGCGAAAATATGTCATCTTAAATTTATGACACCGCCATCCTTGACGTTTTTTTTCTTGTCATCAGACCCTTTTCTTGACACGCATTGCGTGTCAAGAAAAGCCTTTTTTCTAGTAGTGTTATTTATTCAAGCCTACATGGCCAGCAACATTTTTTTTATCACGCAACTATGTTCATATCTATGACTTTTAACATGGCATATGTATACAAACACTACGTGGTCGACACCATTTTTATCATCGGAACTCATGGTCGAGTTCATCTCAAGTGATGGTCATTAACAGTGGCGAAGCTTGGTTTCGGAATCAGTGGGGGCCGGACTCAATTTTTTTGATCGGTAGTGGCAAATCGGTGGCGCCGGGTCTCAACCCGAATTTAATTTACCTATGAAAATCGCAAATTTATACCACTGCGCCAGAAAACAGGGGGCAGGGCCACCCCTGGCCCTTCTTATCCTTCGCCTCTGGTCGTTAAGTCTTGCAAAAACCAAAATAACCTAGATAGCTAAGGTAATTAGTAAGAGGTTACATCCACGAAAAGCATGTGGTTAGTATTTCAAATGTGTGTGTGTGTGGGGTGGGGGTGGGGGCTTCTCTAGCGGGATAACGTATAGTCCCCGGGTCCTATCATATTTGTGTTTTTTTACTTTGGGTTTGTTATTTAATAAGGGTAGGTCGGTCTTTCAACAGAAAAAACTAACACGTTAGCCGAAGTAGGCTGAAATGAAAAAAAAAAAAAAAAAAAAAAAAACCGAAAGCGTCTTGCAAGAAAAAACAAATACAATTTGGAATAAAACAATTATTTTCTCAAACCAGGAGTCAAAATAACTTGTATTTTACTCACATTTAATTAATCAAGTTTTTTTTATGCATTTGATGTTGATAACTTATCAGGGAATATGGAAACAGAAGTTTGGTGCGATTGATTACTTTTTGTACATGAAATTATTCAGGTACATAAATGAATCAAAGAAATTTTTTTATTTTTTAATTTTTTTTCTTTTTTTTTTTTGGGGGGGGGGGGGGGTTGGGGTGGTTTAGTCTACCCTCGGATATATCTCAGATGGACTAATTCTAATTTAATTTTATTAAAAAAATTCCAGGTTTTAGCTAGCTATTCTAACATAAATGTCATTAAAAAATTCAAAAGAGTAAGGGGCTGTTTGCTAATTAAGTGTTGAATTATTAGAGGTCTGAATAGTTCAGAGCCTTATTACAAGGTTTACCAATTAATAGCCCTAAGTTAATTAAATGAAATATTACCCAAGGCATTATAGCCTAGTGGTATCTTGGTGGTGAGATAAGACTTAAGGGCCATAAGGTCCTGGGTTCGAATCTCACAAAGGGGGTTTCTCATAATTATGAGTTTCCTCCTGAATGGTGACTTGGTGGTGGAATATGATCGCGTGGCAACACTTGTGCACGATGATACTCCAGTGTTCCGTGAGTGATTCCAATTTGTTGGTCGTTAAAAAAAAAAATTAAATGAAATATTAGTTTTTATTTAATTGTGACTTTTGAGGAAAGAGATAAAGAATATTGAATACATTGAATGCCATTTAAGTACACACCTCCCCCATCAAAATCCTAACAACATAAATCATGAAAAAATGGCAAATGTTGCTCATCTCTCTTGTAGCGTTGCACATCTTTTACATGTACATAAGGTTCCTCATGGCTGAAGATTATTTCTCCATACAAGGTGTTGAGTACCAAATCCGTGTTGTCAACGGTTTCACCAACAACTCTTCCATCCCTTTGGTCATTTGGTGCAGCTCACAAGATGGTGATATGGGCGGCCGAGCCCTTCAAGAAGGCGATGATTACACTTGGTATGCTCGGCTCACTTTCTGGACCCCCGCCCCGGCTTACTCGTGCACCATAAAGTGGGACCGAACCAAGAAGACGTTTGAAACCTTTTCAGGTGCACCGAGGCAGACCCAAGTGTGGACCTCATAGGAATTGTTCGTGGTTGGTCAAGGAAGATGGGATTTATTTTAGCAACGACGAGTCTAAATGGGTTAAGGATATTTCATGGATCCTAATATAGTATGTGTTTGCTAATCATTTTGCAGAAGAAGAAAATATCATAGTTTTCATAAGGTTTTCTTTTCCCATAAAAAAAAAAGCTCATAGTTGTTCATAACATATTCTTTTTCCTTATTAGTTCCTTTTCCTTAATATCTTTTCTAATTACAACCTAATTTAACATTTGAAGAAATAGAAAATGACTATAAAAGTACTAGGCTTAATAATAAGCATTTTATTAGTAAATCGACCTAAGGATAACATATATCATATCTTTATTACATTTAATTAATAGCTAAAGATGACTAAGATGGTCATTTTGATTTTGACATTGTGTTTGGAGTTGGTGATTAAGAAGTTTTCATAATCGATTTTAACCTAGTTTGACCCGTTTAAGATAAAACTCAACCTACTCCTAAGTAAATGGATATTGATTTCTACCCATAGCATTTTCATTTCATGCGTTCCTGTTGCTCACATATGGCTAAGCTTATAAGTTACATTTTTCTTTATGGTTTATAGTCTCCTCACCATTCTATTGTGTAAATTATGCATAAGGCTCGGATATAGGCTTGTTTAACTTTTTCTTATCATTTCACTTGTTGTGTGTGTGTTTTACTATACTTATTCTTGTAATGATATCTTCTTCGGTCAACAATTCCGTTGTTTGTACTGCTTACATTTTCTTTTTATAAATGCATCTAAAAAATTATAAAAAGGAAAGCAGTGAATGCACTTACTAAACATGTTTCTAGTAATATGATTTCCATCCGGCTGTTACTCCAGTCGGCTGTTACTCCAGCGAGGAAACTCGTGTGGAGGTAGTATGATTTCCGGGCAAATGTCGTAGTCCCCACTGTACCAGCGTGGACCTGGTTTAAACAACATAGTCTGGACACATGGGTGATTAGAGGCCTACCAAGAGAGGGTGTGATGATCTCTGCCACACAGTTAAGAAAGTCACCGTTCAAAAAAAATTCTTTTTCCATGCCTGCTTAGCGATTCTGTTTGTAGCCCTGCGCAGGCAATTCTATTTAGCCCAACAAAAGCCCACTGAACTTGAGTTCACAGTTAACAATCACAGAGGTATATTCTGGCCCAAATTCAATTCTTTCATTTTTTTTTTTTCTTTTTCCTTTTTTTTAATTGAAATACAATCGAGTCACTCATTGTCTTGCTTAGTTTTGTTTGAATCTGATTTTCTTAAATTTAATTTCATGGGAATTCTACAAACATGACGTACATCTCTTAATGGATTGGACTTGGATCTATTTTTCATGTTGGTTGTTTTTCATGAGGTAGTTGAATTTCTGGCTAAATAAAAAATTTCATATAGCCGTATAGGTCCACATGCATATCGGGTTACAACTTACAAGGGTTTGGTCAAGCTTAGTCAAACACTTTTTTTTTGAATGGGTAAGACTAGGGGGAGTGGGGCGGGAAAGGAGGGGCGGGAGACACTTGCCGGGCGGGAAAGGTGGGGCGGGGAGGGTGGGCGGTGGGGTTTTGCCGGGCGGGGGGGGGGGGGGGGGGGGGGGGAGGGATGGGTGAGGCGTCTTCTTTTTGATTGGGTGCTTTTTCTTTTGACCGTTTGAATTTAAAAAAAAAATAAAAAAAAATAATTATACCGTTGGTAACGGTAATAATATAGAAACAAAAAATTTAAATCTTTATATATATGTTCAAACTCACACTCTTCAACTCAAACCCACACTCTCCTATTTTTATAAAATCCTCTCCAAACACTCTTTTTTTTTAAATACTTGCAAGATGTCGGACCAAAATTCCAGTTCGTCTTCGTCGTTTGCTGAACTCGCTTTGGGCTCCTCATCCGATGACGGCGCGGAATTGATAATGGCTACCGTTCAGACACTCGTTAAAGTTGTAGCGGATGATGATGAAGCGACCTCGGAACCCAAGCGTAGAAAGTATATAGTTCGTGAACGACAAGCCGCAAATGATTTATTGGTACGTGATTACTTCTCGCCCGAACCAAGATACGATGAAAAAACTTTTAGGCGGCGTTTTCGTATGAGTCGTAATTTATTTATAAGAATATCAAACGATTTAGAAAATAATTACGAATATTTCCAACAAAGGCCCGATGCGCGTGGTGAGTTGGGATTTACCACGTTTCAAAAGGTCACAGCCGCGCTTAGACACTTGGGTTACGGGCAAGGTTCCGACATAATGGACGACTATCTAAAGATGTCGGCCCGAACGGCCAGGGAAACTCTCCACTTTTTTTGTTCGTACGTCATTGAACTATATTTAAAAAAATATTTGAGAAAACCTACGTTTAGTGACGTACAACAACTTTTGGAATTCCACGACGAAAAACATGGTTTTCCTGGTATGCTCGGGAGTTTAGATTGTATGAAATGGGAGTGAGAACTTTGTCCAACTGCATGGCAAGGTCAACACTCAAGTGGATATCATAAAAAGCCTTGTATGATGCTTGAAGCGGTTGCATCACAAGATCTTTGGTTTTGGCATGCGTTTTTTGGTGTGCCCGGTTCGAACAACGATATAACTATTCTTAATCAATCCCCAATTTTCAACGATCTTGTAAATGATGTTGGACCGAAAGGAACTTCTTTTTTAAACGGGGTAGAATACAAGTACGGGTATCTTCTAACAGATGGAATTTACCCTGATTGGGCCGTTTTCGTAAAATCATTTACACGGAGGACTACGTTAGACGATAAGAGAACAAAGTTTAACAAAGCTCAAATGGCTGCACGGAAAGACATTGAGCGAGCTTTTGGTGTTTTACAAAAGAGTGGCGCATTTTGTCTATGCCATGTCGAATGATGGAAAACCCGCAAATAAAAAATGTGATGTATGCATGCCTTATTTTACATAACATGATTTTGGAAGACGGAAGGGCGTGCAATATGCGAGTATTTTGGTGACGAACCACCATCAAGTCAAGGAAACATTACTGATGCAGAAAGATCGTTAAACAACAAGGAAATAAAAAATACTCAAACACATCACAACCTTCGAGCGGATTTGTTGAGCATATTTGGACTGTACCAAGACAATACCCATCCGACAGTGATGATTAAAAACATGTTTGATGTATTTGTTTAGTTTATGTATTTTTTTTTAGTTGATGTATTTTTTTATTTCATGTTTTTATATTTTTTATTTTGTAGTTTATTATTAATTATTAATGTTTTTTAATTATGTTTTTATTAAATTTGTGTTTTTTTTTATTATTTTAATTAAGAAAAAGAAAAAAAAAATACTTTCCACATGTCACTTCCCCCCCCCCCCCCCCCCCCCCCCCCTCCCCCCCCCCCCCCCCCCCTCTCACTCTCTAGTCTAATGGTGATGTTACCTCCAACTATTTACACCTACTTTCTAAATGGCATAAGCATCTACTAAGTGTGCCAGCTCCACATTAGCTAGTCAATTAGAACTCAATCTTAATTTAGACTTTTAGCTCGAGTTAGTATTCAATGAAGTAACATGTAATGTTGGTATGCTTGGATTATAGTTTTTATTCTGATAAAACAAATGTGATGGAAGTTTTACTTACCAATAATCATATTCTTCCTTTCGAAAAAAAAATGCTTGAAGTGTTACAAACTTACAATAACAACAAAAATATCGATAAATTCGTATATCTACTCTCTGTGGTAGATAATAAAAAAACATAAAGAGTCATGGTTGATGCTACATAATATTCCTAAAACTGTCTGAATTTTATCTCTTAAGATGATATTGAGTTTACTTTTCAAGATGATTCAAAGTAAGTAAACTTTTAGTATGCATGATTTTAGACCAAAAAAAACGGCATAAGAAAAGAGTTGCAACAATTACCATTTAGGCATTTACCATATAATAAGCGACTTCTACTTCAACTAATATTTATCATGTCTTTTATATATAAAGAAAAGAAATGCATTATTTCTGAAATTAAACATGTCCCTTTGAGGGGCTGAAAGCCATTGTCTGCTTCATTGTTTAACTAAAGTAATCTGTTTCCTGTTGGTGCACCAACTCCTGATGGTTGAAGAATATTGACTTAAATGCTTTGACTTTTATGTTTCAATCTATACAAATTGGCCGATCAATGCCATTTTAATTTTAATGGGCTAGCATAAGCATAACTAGTCAACCCCAAATATTGGTAAAGTGTGATTCATTAGCAGGTTTGAGTTTCATATAATTAAAGGATAAGAATGTTTGAAATAGACAGAATATTTATTTTTTATTTAGTGTTGATAAAGTTTAATACTCGTTACTTCGTTGTATCTAATACAAGTCGAGCAATTTTTGTCATCAACAATATATAGACAATGAGTAACACAAACTCCCTCTTGAATACTAGAGGACGAAAATGTATGTACAATCTCATCAAATAGTGTTGCAGCAAAACCAATACAAACAAAATTAGACTCATAATCATATTGGTTAATACATGTAAACTAATTAATACATACACTCTCATTGAGAAGAAGGATCATCATATAACGAAGAGAAACAATGTTACCAGCTCGTTCATTCGATTCGATCAACATCGACACAACTTCTCTCATCGATGGCCGATCATAAGGCGACATACTTGTGCACACTATAGAACTTTAAGGACAGACATCATGTGGTTCACCACACGTTCATCGTCCTCAATATCCAAACGAGCATCAAGTATCCCATGATCTAACGAATTCTTTCGTATGTAACTTCTTACCCATGTTACCAAATCGCCTCCTTGATCCAGTGGTTGCACTGGGGCTCTTCCTGTTACTAGTTCTAAAAGAACCACTCCGTAACTGTATATGTCACACTTTTCGGTCACCTTCATTGTATACGCGTATTCTGCAACAATATAAGAACAAAAGTCATAAATCTAAGCTAAATTTTCGATACAGTGAATAGAAATGTGACGTGTGACGGTGTGAGGTTACTTACCGGGAGCAATGTATCCGTAAGAACCTGCAACGGCTGACATGGATTTAGACTGAGGCATGTCAATGACTTTAGCCAAACCGAAATCACCAACATGAGCTTCATCATTCTCGTCAAGTAAGATATTATTCGACTTGATATCCCGATGAATGATTCTAGGTTTACAGTCATGGTGTAAATACATAAGACCTTGAGCAGCCCCAAGAGCAATGGTGAATCTAGTTGGCCAGTTTAAGCTGCAAGACGACCCGTTATGCAGCAATTCCCCTAAACTACCTCTTGCCATATATTCATAGAGAAGCAGATTAGAATCTTGATAATAGCAGTATCCATACAGCTTCACAATGTTTCGATGTCTGATCTTCCCTAACGTCAGGATTCCGCTTGAAAAACTGTTTTCAATCGTGTCCCCTTCTCGATTTGAAGCAAACTTTTTGACAGCAATAGTCTGTCCCGACTGCATTACCGCCTTGTAAACTGTCCCAGCAGCCCCTCTTCCAATAACGTAACTGTCGTGAAAGTTTCTCGTCGCGTCTACCAGCTCCTGGAATTTGAAACCGTCTTTTGGTGGGAAGTAAATGTCTGATGACATGGGGATGACCCGTCTGTTTCGTCGTCTGCAGTGGTTTGGTTTTGTGCAGAGCCTTTTTTCATGAAGTATAAGATGATTACAATAAGAATGAGAGAAACTCCTCCGACGACGGTTGCAATTATGGTGACGAGTTTGCCTCTAGACGCAGAGACGTTGTTTGATGAAGGTGGTGTGGGGTTAGAGTCTGAAGATCCGTCACATGGAGGTAATGGGCCGCCGCACAAAGCCCATCGTTACCAGAGAAGCTGGTGAGGGCCATGTTCTGGAATAATGGTACTAAAGGTATTGGGCCTGTGAGGTTGTTGTATGAAAAGTTACAAGTCATCAAACTGGAAAGGTTTGCAAACGCCGAAGGGATTAACCCGGTTAACTCGTTGTTGTTAAGGTATAGATTCTCGAGTAATATGAGATTACCGAGTTGAGACGGTATGGTGCCGGTTAGATTGTTGTGGCTGAGGTTTAGAGCTATTTGCAAGCTTGTTAGGGACCCAAGTTCGGGTGGGATCTCACCGGAGAGAAAATTACCGCCCATCTGCAACTCGGTCAGCCGAGAGAGGTTACCCAAGGCAGCCGGAATGCTGCCCGAGAGCTTGTTATCTGATATTAATAAAAGCTCGAGTTGAGATAACGAACCAGCTCACGAGGTATGTCGTATGAAACCCGTTACGGCTGAAATCAAGTTTTGAAGCATTTTGCAGTGCAGAATCCCGGATGGTATTCGTCCTGTGATCAAATTTGAAGAAATGTTAAACTGTACCAAATGTGTAAGTTTGCTGATCGCGTTAGGTAATTCTGACGAGAAGTAGTTTGCGGATAGATCAAGGCGTTGTAACTTTCGACAGTTTCCAATCCGGGTGGGATCGGGCCACTAAACCGGTTTCCACCAACTCTATCGCGGACAGATTCACCAGTTTGCACAATGATGAAGGAAAGTTGCCGGTTATCTTGTTACCATTTAACCGAAGCTGAACCATCGATTTGCATTTAACAATCCCATTCGGCATGTTTCCATACAAATTGTTTGATTCAAGATTCAGCAGCATCAGATTCCCTCCCCAACAAGCGTAAGGCGGGATCTTTCCAGTCAAACCATTGTCCGAAAAGTCAACGACCCACAGACGATTGTACAGCCCAAGCAATTGAGGAATGGTGCCGTTTAACGAATTGCTAAACAGCTGCAACTGATACATTTTGGGTAGATACTGAAAGCCAGATGGAATGGGACCTGTGAGTGAGTTTATTGACAGATCAAGCTTTGATAAGTTCTTCAAGTTACCGAGTTCAGTCGGTATCACTCCATGAAGCTGATTCTCAAACAGATACAGCAATGTAAGCCCGGGTATTCGACAGATTTCAGTTGGGATTTCACCTGTCAAATAATTCTCTGAAAAATCAATCTCAGTTGCTAACGAAAGATTACCAATTTCTTCGGGATTGTTCCATTTAACCCGTTTCTGTACAAGTACAGCTTCTGCAAGTACTTAAGTTTCCAATCTCTTCGGGATTTCACCAACAAGATTGTTTTGATACAGAGCAAGCGTTTCGAGAGAAGTACAGTTCGAAAGCGCTTTTGGAATCATTCCAGAGAACTGATTATTCCAAAGAATCAAATCAGTTAACTTCGTTAACAACCCGAATTCCTTTGGTATTTCCCCATCAAAACTGTTTGAGCCACACCGAAATATATCAGATTTTCGCAGCCGCCAATCTCTGCAGGTATACTTCCTGTCATACCATTTTGCCCAGCCCGAAACGTGGTCAAATTCTTAAGATTCCCAATCGAATGCGGGAGTGGCCCTTTGAGATTATTCGTGTACGCCACGAATTCAACCAACGACGAAAGCTGACCAAACGATTCAGGGATTGACCCGGAAAGCTTGTTATTACATACATTCAAATGACTCAAACGCGTAAGCTTCCCTATCTCATCCGGTATACTTCCATTGAACTGATTGCTGTTCAAGAAAAGCTTCTCTAACTCGAACAATTCCCTATTTCTTTCGGGATTTGACTGCTTAAATCGTTGAATGCAAGATTAAACATATGTAAGGAAACCAAACCACATACACTTGGGCTTAAAGTTCCTGAAAGATCATTGAGTTTAAATCAAGAGACCAAACAAGTGGTGTGTAATCATATGTGCAGTTAACACCAGTCATCCACAAGGTGTGTCATCAGATGGATTCCAATTTTTTAAAATAACCTAACTCATCTTTAATGTTATTCTTCACCTCCAAAAGAAATAACCCATCTGAATTCAACCCCTTGGCAATTAAAAACCAAAAAACACCGAGCAACTAATATCCTTATTATTATCCACATAAATAGCCATAAACATTTGACATTGTAGCAAGTCAAAAACTTTCAATCTGGTCAAACTTCAAAGCATCATATCTTATTTTCAATCTTCAAGACCATTACCAATCTGCAGACTATTTTTTAAAAGGGTATAAGAATCTATAATTATAATCAAGAAAATCTTACAAAGTTTTGTCCTTTTGGATCAAACAAAAATAAATCAAGAAAGTTAAAAGATTCACAAAAAAGTGGATAAATTTTGTCATTTTCCATTGATTAAAACAAGTGAATAGTCCAAAAAAAACAAGATTTTTATAAAAAGTTGAAAGATTTATCAAATCAAGATGACCCAATAACAAAATTTTAAAAACAAGAAAGATGTACAAACCTTTAAGAGATCAATTCATTTAGGTAATTCCTTGAGATGATTGAAGAAAAAGTTCATGGGGTTGAAGGGTGTGTAAGTTTAGGCAATCTTTTTCCAAGAAAATGAGGATTTTTGCAAACTAAAACTCATAAGGGAAAGAAAGGAGAAAGATGAATGAAGCTTTATTATGTTCTTGGTAAAGAAGAAGCACTTTTGTAAGGCGAAAAGAAATGAAATCAAATGCAATGAATCAAAAGGTGTGTTGATTAGAGTGAGAAGGGGATTAAATAATAATAATTAGTAAATATGGGGGCACGGAAAGATTAATGTGGAAGCAAAACTAACATAACCACGTCTGCTGGCAATTGGAATCATGATGATTTGTGTAGCTAAAATTTTGGTGTACTTTTTTTATATATGTATATGTATTATGTTTTATGTATTTTGGAAGATAGAATAGAATACTATGATGGGTGAGGGGTTAAGAAGTCTTGAAATGAAGCTACAATGGCCGACCAAGCATGCAATGAATCACCTCTCTCTCTCTCTCTTTAAAAGGCAAAAGCTCCTCTTTTAAGTGCTTGAGAAAGGTGGGCAAGAAAAAAGTTGCAAATTTTCTTTTCGACTATACATATGTACATCATTATTTTTGTCAAATATAATTAACATAAAACTTAAAAGATCCCTTTGGTTGACAAATTTTGTGGGGTTTTTCCTTTCTATGTGTATTGTCTGTGGAGAAACTTCAACTTTTAGATGGTGGGGACCGAAAGTCACAAGACCCAATTTACGCAAAATCAAATCGAATCGGTGAGGGTTGGACTCAATATACAAGATTCCGCCCCTTTGTATTGTATAATTCACTATAGAATTAATATTTAATCTCTTTTGTTGTAATGCTATTAATTGTTTACTTTTATGCACAAAATTTAAATAAAAAAACTTAAGTGACACACCTTTGAAGTTTGAACTATGTCATGTTAAGTTTAACAAATATGTTAGATTTGTTTTACACATTTACATTACAATTTAAGTTAAGGAAAAAAGATACCATCAATACGCATATTGACCAAGGGTTGCCAAATATCTTGTTTGTATCTTTTTCTTAACTTGCTTGCTAATTAACTCGTTAAAAACTCAAATCAATCCGCTCTAGCTAATTTACGTGTATTAATTTCGAAGCCAAATGTGAAATTGTGAATATTAGGTAGTTGTTTCTTTGTCTCCCTAGTATAAAATTATAAGAGATAGTTTGAATTTGGTTAGAAAAAAAAAAGTGTATGGAATGGAATGCTTTTAAAGTTAAAAGAGAAATATAACTTTATCAAAAGAGATATATCATTGACCAGTGACCAAGCCTTGAATTTATACTTATTACATATGGAAAGTGCAATAGTATTTAAACATAACTTTAATGTGATCAAGGTGTGTTAAAATAATCTTACTTTAAAAATGGGTAACTTAACAAATAAAAAAAAAAGGTGTTGAAATATTTTAACATGACAATGCACCATTTGGTGGAGGTTTTAATTGGATTATGATTTCTGTTCTTGTTTAAATTAAAGATAAAGAAGATGTAGAATAACTAAGATTGTGACAGGTTTTTTTTTTGGGTTGGGTTGGGTTGGGTGGGGTGGGTAGCGAGAGATCATATACCAGTTGAAAGTGAAAGATTGTATTTGTCGTAACGGCATCGTTTGTAGCAACCACGTTTTTCTGAAATTAATATCATCCATCGGATCTAATCTAAGTCTTAATTTAATTATGTCAGTAAATATATCATTCCTAGCTAGATCTAGTTTCCCATTTCCTTTAAACCGACTGACTACTTGTTGGACGGATGCAGTCCCATTTCAGTTTTTCAAATTTTTTGTATAATCTTATTTAAAAGTATCATTTACTTGTTTATTTACTAATTCAGTCTTCACATTTTGCTTATTACACCTTCACATTTTGTTAATATTACAAATGCAAGTCAAAAGATAAGGTACTTCTTTATGTTGTTTTAAATTATTATTATGCTAAACACATCCAACGTACTTACGTTGAAAGAGCTTCACGAATCATCCGTTAGCTATCATAGTATGTCAATCTAATGCTATGATTTTTCTATGTTTTATTGCTATAACATTAAACGTCATTTAAAAAAAATAGTTTATATGATTTGTTAGGACATAAGAGTTTTTTGTTTTTGACTCGTACGTGACACTTAAATCCTGATGACCGGCTCTGACAATTGTGGCGCACTTTTTTATTTTATTTTTGAGTTAAAAGTGGAATAATAAAATAGTAAAAAAACTATATTTATGATTTTCAATATGACAGGACAGTTAGATTTTTATTGATTTAATGAATGAAATTTAACACCTTCGATCATCA